>RCUC01168593.1:0-74339 GCA_003697995.1 Taxidea taxus jeffersonii
CTGTCTTTTTTCCATTGGACATTCTTTCCTGCTTTGTCAAAGATTAGTTGACCATAGAGTTGAGGGTCTATTTCTGGGCTCTCTATTCTGTTCCATTGATCTATGTGTTTGTTTTTGTGCCAGTACCATACTGTCTTGATGATGACAGCTTTGTAATAGAGCTTGAAGTCTGGAATTGTGATGCCACTAACTTTGGCTTTCTTTTTCAATATTCCCTTGGCTATTCGAGGTCTTTTCTGGTTCCATATAAATTTTAGGATTATTTGCTCCATTTCTTTGAAAAAATGGATGGGATTTTGATACACATTAAATGTGTAGATTGCTTTAGGTAGCATAGACATTTTAACAATATTTGTTCTTCCAATCCATGAGCATGGAATATTTTTCCATTTCTTTGTGTCTTCCTCCATTTCTTTCATGAGTACTTTATAGTTTTCTGAGTATAGATTCTTTGTCTCTTTGGTTAGTTTATTCCTAGGTATCTTATGGTTTTGGGTGCAATTGTAAATGGGATTGACTCCTTAATTTCTCTTTCTTCTGTTTTGTTGTGTAAAGAAATGCAACTGATTTCTGTGCATTGATTTTATATCCTGACACTTTACTGAATTCCTGTACAAGTTCTAGAAGGCAGATTTGGAGTGGAGTCTTTTGGGTTTTCCACAGACAGTATCATATCATCTGCAAAGAGTGATAGTTTGACTTCTTCTTTGCCAATTTGGATGCCTTTAATCTCTTTTTGTTGTCTGATTGCTGAGCCTGAGGTCTCTTTTAGAAGAGAGACTAATCCCATTCGTGAGCACTCTGTCCTCATGACTTAATCACCTCCTGAAGGCCCCACCTCCAAATATCACATTGGAAATTAGGTTTCAACACATGAATTTTGGGGAGACACAAACCTTCAGTTTATAGAAAGGGGGTTTTATTGATGACAGACCCTGAATTCCAAAGGTTACAATGGAAGGACTTAGAGGTTGTTTTGGGAGTTAAAAGTCTGATTCAAATTAGGCAATGTAGAGGACTGCAATGGGGTAAAAATCTCTATTTTGAGGGATCTTATTTTTTTTAAAGATTTTATTTATTTATTTGACAAATAGAGATCACAAGTAGGCAGAGAGGCAGGCAGAGAGAGAGAGAGAGAAAGAGAGGAGGAAACAGGCTCCACGCCGAGCAGAGAGCCCAATGTGGGGCTCCATCCCAGGACCCTGGGATCATGACCTGAGCTGAAGGCAGAGGCTTTAACCCACTGAGCCACCCAGGTGCCCTTGAGGGATCTTCTGGACTCTAAGGATTCTTATGGTGAGTGTTGTAAACAGAGATATAGGACATGATGGGATTGATTCTCTGAGGGGGAAGTGGATAATCCGTTCTAATTAGAACCCCCTTCTTGGGACTGATCTCTTAGTTTGTCCATTGTGGGATGACGTGTAAGTGTTGGTTGGGATTGAGTAGATGAAGTGTGTGTGGTAGAATGAGGGTCTTACAGAATTGTGCTGAGTTCTGTGGATGGTTTTTCAGTTCTATTGTGGATGGAGTTAAGGCTAGAGGGACTGTCTTCCCAGAAGTGCCAAGGCTCTGAGGGTCCCTTAAATCAGGTTGGCAATGAGTGGTAGTGGTTTCAAGGCTTAAGGACTTCTGTGGCTTACACTTAAATCCTGCTGTCCTTGATGTTGAGGGTGAGGGAAGTTGTGACCTTACAAGGAGGTAATGATTTCATGTGTATTCTTTAAGTAGGAAATTTTTAATTAAAAAGATTGTGCTAAGTTAAATAGTGGGCACAAAGATATGCTAGAAATGACACTAAACTAAGAACCAAAAGATTTGTTTCTTAATTCTGGCTGTGCCTCTGGGTGATAGATTAGAGCCTTAACCTCATCTATCAAATTAGTATAATGTTGTTCTTCTTTTTCTTAAAAGCTGTTCTGAGGAATAAATTAAGTAAAAATATAGGCATATGGTGTAAAATTTATAAAGCACTATTCAAAGGCAAGATGTTGGCAATGGGCATTACTTGGCAGAAACAATTTGTAGTCAGTGCAAATAGTGGACCAAGTGCAAGCAGCTGTCAGTTAGTGACAGCTGGTGTTGCAATCAGGGTAAGACTAGATGTTTTATAAGATTTAAAGAGATTTTTGATGGTGAGACGCAATTCAGGCAAATAGATGAAAGGCAGAACTCTTTGTTACTTACAGCTCTAAAGAGAGAAGTCTGTTGCGCAGGCCATATAGCTAGTTATACCTGAGTACAGGGTAACAGTACGCTGGAACTATAGGAGGTGCTTTTATATGGCAAACAGGATAGAATTAGGTAGATTTCCCAGGCTTCCTGGGGATTGGGTATTTTGAATAATTCAATAGGCCTAAGAAAGAAAGAGCTGCTCCTGAGTGTGGGTATCTGGGGGCCTCTGGCAGTTGGGTATGTGTGTATTGTAGCCCAGGAGTGTTAGAGCCTGATAAGGGAAGTAGCTGGGGTGGGGCTTTGATAACTTGCCAGTTAAGGGGAATTGAGAGTTTTAGCCATGACATTAAGACTGGGTCAAAACAGCACTTGTGAAATATCATATTACACTGGGACAGCTTTGGAGTTGTGTAATCTCAAACCATCACTTTTTTTTTTAATAGTACAAAAACTTACTCAAAGCAGACTTCTCAATGATATAGTACAGTTTCTTAATTTAGCTATCTGTTTATTTACAACACATTTTACTTATAGGTTACTGAAAGTCTAATCTTCAATTCTGTTTCTCTGGCTCTTAATTTATATTTTAAGTAGGCCAGACTGTTGAATCATTTTAGAGAAATATCTGGCATCATCTAATACCCAGTGACAGAAAGAGTTAGACTGGGTTAAAATTTCTTTTGAGATTATAAATGTCTATAGCATATAATAGCTGGTATAATTCATGTTCAAAGTTGTTTTCCATCAGGTTAAAGTTATTTTCCTATTATATGGCCGTGGTAGAAAGAATATTAAGATGTTCCCTAACATTCTGGCTCCCTGATGTACATGTCCTGTATAGTCCCTTCCTCTTGAATATGGGTAGGACTTGTGAATATGGTGGGATTTAATTTCCATGATTAGCTACTGATCAGCTAGCTGCCTTTGAGTTCATCAAAAGGGAGATAATCCTGAATAGCCCTGATCTAAGAAGGTGAGCCCATGGAAGTAGGCACTTCCTAAAATCAGAGAGATTAGAGGTTGCCATGCTGTGAGGGGGCCACGTAACTAGGAAGTGAAGGCAGCCCATAGGAGCTCAGAGCAGTCCCTGGCTGTCAGTTAGCAAGGAAGTGGGGATCTCAGTCCTATAGCTACAAGATTCTGCTAACAACTATATTATCTTTGAAGAAGACTACGAGTCTCAGATGAGATCATAGTATAGCTTATACTTTGATTTTAGCCTGATGAGACCCTGAGCAGAGTACTAAACTGAGCCATGCCTGGACTTCTGATCCACAGAAACCATGAGATAATAAGTTTGTGTTGTTTTTAGCTACTAAATTGCAGTAATTTGTCATGCAACAATAGAAAATGAGTACACTATGTGTCTCATTTTAATTTTTATGATTGTGAATGCAACTACATTTACGACTGTGTATGGAACTACATGTTTTTCTTATTTTTAGAAGAAAATCTTGTACATGAAAATTAGCTGTTTACACTATTTTTATCTTTTTGAACAATGCTACTGTGAACACCTTGTAAATTTTGGAGAAAATTCTTGTACATGAAAATTAGCTGTTTACACTATTTTTATCTTTTTGAACAATGCTACTGTGAACACCTTGTAAATTACTTCTGGTGCATTGTTTAAGACTTTCTCTAGGATTAGAATTGTTGAACCGTAGAATATGTGAATATTCACCTTTATACAATAATGCCAAATGGGAAAATTTGTTGCAAAAACTGTTTAAAAAAACCCAAAAAGTTAATAAGTCTCCACTAGACTAAAAGAAAAATTGAAAAGACAAGTTACCAACATCAGGAATAAAAGACTGCCTCACTACAGATTCTTGATAGACTCAAAAGCTAATAAAGAGATTATTATGAACAATTTTATGCCAATGAATTTGACAATTAGATGAACTGGACAAATTCTTTGAAAGACAGAAATTATCAAATTATAGAAAAATGTAGAAAAACTAAATAACACTATATCAAGTAAAGAAATTAGATTTGTAATCATAAATCAGAAGGAACCTCAAGGTCCAGATGGTTTTACTGGTGAATCTGATCAAACTTAAGCAAAAGGATGCTAATCTTACCAAAAAAATCAGAAAAGAGAGAAGGGGACACTTCTTCACTCATTTAAAGAGGCTGTAATTATCCTAGTACTAAAACCAGACCAAGACATTATACTTCTAAACTTGTTATGAAACAAATATAACCTTGATGTCAAAACTGACAAGAACATAAAGTTACAGACCCTCATGGACACAGATGAAAAAATCTTTAACTAATTTTTAGCAAATTGATTACAGCAATATATAACCAATGACCAAGTGGGATTTATTCTAGGAACGGAAGCTTGCTTTAGTATTTGAAAATCAACATACCACATAAACAGAACAACATAGGAAATCTTTATGGTTTCAACTGATACCAAAAAACCAACTTATGAGATGCAAGACCCCTTCACAACTAGGAATAAAAAACTTATCTCTGAAAATCCTATAGCAGACATAGTAAATGTGAAAAATTGAATGCTTTTATCCTAAGATTGAAAATAAAGTGAGGATGTCTGCTCTCACTGTTTCTTTTTATCACTGTACTGGAATCACTAACCAGTGCAAAAAAAGGGGCAAAAATAAAAAATAAAATGCACATAGTTTAGGAAAGTAACATTTTCATACACATAGAAAATTTTGAGGAATCTACAAAGAACTTACTAGACAATAGTAAGTGAATTCAAGAAGGCCACATGATACAAGATCAGTAAAGATATTGGCTATATTTTTATATACAAGCAACAAACAGTTGAAAAATAAAAGCAAAAGCAATTCAATTTATGATATTTAAAATATGATATACTCAGGGATAAGTTTAACAAAAGATGTGTAAGATGTACACTGAAAACTAGAAAATATCACAGAGACAAATTGAAGAAGTTTAAATACATGGAAAGATATACCATGTTGATGGATTGGAAGACTCATTATTATTAACATGTCAGTTATCTCCGAATTTTTCCTAGTGTTTTTAGAAGAAAACATAGGAAGATAGCTCAACAACACTGAGAACATCTTGGTGAAATGGTACAAAATGTTAATTTTATTAAATCTTGACACTCAAGTATATATCTTTTTACTATTCTGTGTAACAAAATAGGAAGTATGTATAAATAATTTCTGCTACAAACCAGACCATGATGTTTGTCTCAAAAAAAAAAAAAAACAAAAAAACGCCTGTACAACTATTTGAGTTGTGAACTGAAGTAATTACTTTTCTAAAAAAAATAGAACAGCACTTTTACTTGAAAGAATGCCTGGCAAACTATAGTTATTGAAACATATTTGGCAGAATTTTTCTTGAAACCAACTTAAATGAGCATGACAGAGAAAAAAAAACTGACATTTTTTTGTTGCCAGTGATAAAATTATGATTGAGATTTAAGGTGATGTTAATGGATATCGTCTTTTATATTATGTAATTAACTGTGATAATATTTGGAACATCTGTATAATATATAATAAATGTGTCAATATTTGGAACATCAACAAACCAGTAGTTTCAAATGATTAATGTATAGTATTTAAAAATTCATGCCTATCCAAATCAGCAGAGAAGTCAAACTCTCACTCTTTGCAGATGATATGCCACTTTATGTGGAAAACCCAAAAGACTCCACCCCAAAACTGCTAGAACTCATACAGGAATTCAATAAAGTGTCAGGATATAAAATCAATGCACAGAAATCAGTTGCATTTCTATACACTAACAACAAGACAGAAGAAAGAGAAATTAGGGAATTGATCCCATTTATAGTTGCACCCAAAACCATAAGATACCCAGGAATAAATCTAACCAAAGAGGCAAAGAATCTGTACTCAGAAAACTATAGAATACTTATAAAAGAAATTGAGGAAGACACAAAGTGTACCATGCTCATGGATTAGAAGAACAAATATTGTGAAAACATCTATGCTACCTAGATCAATCTATACATTTAATGCGACCCCTATCAAAATACCATTAACTTTTTTCAAAGAAATGGAAAAATTATCCTAAAATTTGTATGGAACCAGACAAGACTGAGTAGCCAGAGGAATGTTGAAAAAGAAAACCAAAGAAAACCAAAAAACAATTCCAGCCTTCAAGCTCTGTAATCATCAAGACAATAAAGTACTGGCACAAAAATGGATACATAAGTCAATGGAACAGAAAGAGAGTCAGAAATGGATCCTCAACTCTATGGTCACCTAATCTTTGACAAAACAGGAAAGAATGTACAATGGAAAAAAGACAGCCTCTTTAACAAATGGTGTTGGGAAAATTGGACAACCACTAGCAGAAGAATAAAACTGAACCATTTCCTTAAACCACACACAAGAATAGACCCAAAATGGATGAAGGACCTCAATTTGAGAAAGGATTCCATCAAAATCCTTGAGGAGAACACAGGCAGCAACCTCTTCGACCTTAGCCACAGTAACTTCTTCCTAGAAACATTGCCAAAGGCAGGGGAAGCAAGGGCAAGAATGAACTATTGGGACTTCATCAAGATCAAAAGTTTTTGCACAGCAAAGGAAACAGTCAACAAAACCAAAAGACAACTGACAGAATGGGAGAAGACATTTGCAAATGACATATCAGACAAAGGGCCAGTGTCCAAAATCTATAAAGAGCTTAGCAAACTCAACACCCAAAGAACAAATAATCCAATCAAGAAAGGGAGAAGACATGAACAGACATTTCTGTGAAGAAGACATCCAAATGGCCAACAGATACATGAAAAAGTGCTCAACATCACTCCAGGTCAAAAATCCAAGTCAAAACCACTGTGAGATACGACTTCACACCAGTCAGAATGGCTAAAATTAATCAGTCAGGAAACGACAGGTGTTGGCGAGGATGTGGAGAAAGGGGAATCCTTCCAACACTGTTGGTGGGAATGCAACATGGTGCAGGCACTCTGGAAAACAGTGTGGAGATTCCTAAAAAAGTTGGAAATAGAGCTACCTTACGATCCAGCAAGGGTGTGTATTTACCCTAAAGATGCAAATGTAGTGATCTGAAGGGGCACGTGCACCTAAATGTTTACAGAAGCAATGTCCACAATAGCCAAACTATGGAAATAACCTAGATGTTCATCAACAGAATAATGGATAAAGAAGTGGTATATGTGTATACATACACACACACACACACTGGACTATTATACAACCATCAAAAAACCTCAAAATCTTGCCATTTGCAAAGATGTGGATGGTACTAGAGGGTATTATGCTAAGCTAAATAAGTCAATTAGAGAAAGAAAAATATCATATGATCTCACTGACATGAGGAATTTGAGAAACAAGACAGAGGATCATAGGGGAAGGGAGGGAAAAATGAAACAAGATGAAACCAGAGAGGGAGAGACAAACCACAAAAGACTTTTTTTTTTTAAAGATTTTTAAAAATTTATTTGACACAGAGAGAGATCACAAGTAAGCAGAGCAGCAGGCGGGGGGTGGGGTGGGGAGCTGGCTCCCACCAAGCAGAGAGCCAAATGTGGGGCTCGATCCCAGGACCCTGAGATCATGACATATGTTGAAGGCAGAGGTTTAACCCACTGACCCACCCAGGTACCCCCATAAGAGACTTTTCATCTCAGAAAACAAACTGAGAGTTGCTGGAGGGGAAGGGAGTAGGAGGGATGGGGTAGCTGGATATGGACACTCGGAAGGGTATGTGCTATGGTGAGTGCTGTGAATTGTGTAAGACTGATGAATAACAGACCTGTACCCCAAAACAATAATACAGTATATGTTAATTAAAAAAGAAAAGAAAAGAAAGATCTTTACATCTGAGGGGGGAAAAATGCCTGGATGAAAGTTCCACTCAAAGTGCAATATAGACTAGTGGATTTTAACAGAGTATGAAAAATTCACTGATACTGTTTCAGACCTGAAAATGCTCTTCCCTTTCCAATAATGTCTCTGTTTAAGGCATGCTTTTCTTCATATACTTCAGTAAAAACAGATTCAGATTTTTTTTTTGTTTCAGAAAATATAATTATTTTAATAAAAATGCTACTTATGTTAACATATAGTGGATTGTTATTTTTTGATGAATTGATAAACTTTTTAAAAATTCTCAATTTAAATTAATTAATCAATTTTTGAGAGAGAACACACACGAAGGGGTGGGGGGAGAACACTCCCCACTGAGCAGATAGCCTGACACAGGGTTTGATCCTAGGACCCTGAGATTATAACCTGAGCTGAAGGCAGATGCTTAACCGACTGAGCCACTAGGTGCTCCTAAATTCTCAATTTTAATTTATAAAACAATACATATCAATAGGTATAACCCATATTAAAAGATCTTTGGAGTCTTCAATAATTTTAAGAATATAAAAGGAGTCCTCATATCAAACAATTTGAGAACTGCTGCAGTAGGACACTGACAAAGTGTTGTCACTCAGCTGTCATGATAAATGAGATTTCAAAAGGCCATTCTACCATTTTACAATGGAAGCTTCAAGGTGATGGGGAATATGGTAAAACTAATGGATTTCACCATTGCTTATATATATATATATATATTTATAAAATGAACTCTCTGGTGAGAAGCAAGACTGTGTAGAATAAAATGACAGTCAATATGGCAATCCTGCAGCCCATGGATGATGGCTTTGGAATCCCCCCTTCTGGTGGACTTTCCTCTGAAGAAATACAACCTAACTATTTGCAATATCTTGTCCATTTTCTTCATACTTTTATTGCTAAGATCACTTTATTTTTCTTCATTTGTGTATAACCTCTACTTTGATTTACTTTTCTAGGCATTTCTTAAGAGTATAATAAAAGAAAAATGAGTTTTCATCATATTGCAGTGGCAATATAAAAAGTTATATTGGTCAGAATAGACTGGAGTAGTCATTTGGTTTTCAATGAATTTGGCGAACTTTACAGAAAAAGAAAAAGGAAGATGGTGTTATGGGTGGAATTGTGTCTTTCAAAGAAGATATGTTGAAGTCTTAACATCCTGTACCTCAGAATTTGATCTTATTTGGAAATAAGGTCTTTTCAGAGGTAATCAAGTTAAAATGAGGTTATTAGGGTGACTCCTAGTCCAATATCCTTACAAAAAGGGGAAATTTGGACACAGAACCAGACCGTATAGAAGGAAGATGACATGAAGACACAGGGAGAAGGTTATGTGAAGACAACTGGAGTATAGTCTAAGGAAAGCCTGAGGCCACAAAGATGGCGGGGGGGGGGAATGGAACAGTTTTTTCTTAGAACACTCAGAAGGAACCAATTATGTGGACACCAGACTAACAACTTCCAGAACTATTAGACAATAACTTTTTGTTTTTTTTAAGCCACCCAATTTGTGGTACTTTGTTATGGTTATCTAGTCTTAGAAAACTAATGCAGATGGCAAGATATTTATAGGATCAACTGTCTTAATCAACTTTTATCCCAGAAACCAAGCACTGAGTATCGAATACTCAGTACATCAGGCCCACTAAATGTTGAATGAAGATCCTAAGACATCTGTCAGTCATCTTGTTTCTTACTCTCTATTCTAGGTCTAATACATTAGACATTGAATGCTGGCTGAATAAAATAAATACCTATAATTGGAAAAAAAGCAAGTATAAAATATGAATTTCAAATATATTTTACCATATTGTTATTTAATACTATTTTACAATACTTATTTTCTTTAAATATGGAAAATATAACTACTTCTCTGGGAGCAGTTCTTTCTTCCCTTCCTTTCACCCTTCCTTCCACCCTTCTTCCCTCTATCCCTCCCTCCCTCTTTCCCTCCCTCCCTCCCTCCTTTCCTTCCTTCTTTCCTCCATCCCTCCCCCTCTTTCTTTCTTTTCTTTCTTTCTCTCATCTTTTTTACTCTCTCTTCTTTTTCTCTCTCTCTCTCCTTTCTTCTTTCTTTCTTTCTTTCTTCTTTTCCTTCCTTCCTTCCTTTCTTCCCTTTTTTGTTTTCAACTACCCCCAAATTTGAGTTATTACAATATTACCAAAATAACAATGAGGTATTTTTGAAATTAAAAGATTACCAAGGGGCGCCTGGGTGGCTCAGTGGGTTAAAACCTCTGCCTTCAGCTGAGGTCATGGTCTCAGGGTCCTGGGATTGAGCCCTACATCAGGCTTTCTGCTCAGCAGGGAGCCTGCTTCCTCCTCTCTCTCTCTGCCTGCCTCTCTGCCTACTTGTGCTCTCTGTCTGTCAAATAAATAAATTAAAAAATCCTAAAAAAATTAAAAAAAAAAGATTACCAAGAATTCTATCCAAGCATTAGGTATTTTGGGGGTGATCAGGGTCTTAGAAATGAAAGTGTGGTAAAATAAAAGTCAGGATAAGCACAGGTATTGAGATCCAAATACCTAGTCCTAGTTCTGCTTTATAGCAATAAGCTATTAAATAAGTCCTCTGAGCCTCAGTTTTCTCATCTGTAAAATTGCAGCTGTCTAACATAGAATTGTACTGATAATGAAAGCAAAAATAGAATTATCTTCTATCAATTTTACAAATAAGAATATTGGATCACGCAGTTTCAATAACTTGCACAAAGTCACTATCTAGTTAACTCATTGATTCCAAGGCCCAAATTCTATTAGAAGTGACCCATACCATATGAAACCCTTTGACTTCGTTTCTCAATGGTATATTTTAGATTTCAGGTGATTATGTACCAAAACTGGTAACCAGGGGTGACCCAACCTGCATAGCCTGTCTAGCTGCCCAGTCCAGTTCAAGTTCTTCATCTATTAATGCCTTCTAACACTCACAGGGCTCCAAAGGGCATTGGGCTAAGGCCTCAATTTTCTAGAACTCATCTCTGTTTAGCAAAATCTTTGGCTACAAGGCAATGTTTTGTGGAATTGTAAATCACAATCACAGTAACCCAAACTTGGTTTTTCACATTTGCCTCACCTAAAAATGGTATTTGCATTTCTAGAAAAATATAAAAAAAAATTTAAGCTTATAATAGATAAAAGGAGATATAGGACTCCAAATTTGAACACATGACTTAGGGATGCAGGGTACTGGAGAAAAGTAAAAGATCAGAGGTGAAGTAAAAGAATCACAGTTTGGGCTGTAATTGATTCCATTACATTTGGTCACATCCGGCCTTTGAAGGCTAACTCTGCGTCATCAGACCATGCCCTTTAGTGGCACATGAGTCTCAAGACAGAAAAGGGATCTTGACTCTGGGGGAAGATCTGGGGAAGGCTGCAGAGTTTGGTTCATTGACTACCTTTGTGTCAAAGAGAGTTCATTGATTGTTGAACACGTAGAAGTAGTAGGATGCTCACTAACACAATAAATGCACCAGTAGGAAATGAGGAGAGTGGCCTGCTAAGGAGGCCTAATCATGGAGAGTAGGGGGAAGGCCAAGAGCACCTTCAGAATCATTCAAAGTCAGGATAAAGTGAAAGGTGAAGAGGGTCAGTTCTGGCCACTCAAGGAGTCTTCCAATAGGATCACTTCAAGAAACAGTGGCTACCCAGGGATACTGAGAAAAACAGATCAATATGATCAACAAGAAGCAAAGCAATGATGTAGAGATAAGCCTTAAAGCTGGGGTAAAGTGAGGGAGGAGTCAAGATGGCAGAGAAGTAGCAGGCTGAGATGACATCAGGTAGCAGGAGATCAGCTAGATAGCTTATCAAACCATTCCTAACACCTACAAATTCAACAGGAGATCTAAGAGAAGAAGAGCAACAATTCTAGAAACAGAAAATTGACCACTTTCTGAAAGGTAGGACCAGCAGAGAAGTGAATCCAAAGCGACAGGGAGATAGACCCCGGGAGGAGGGGCCAGTTCCTGGCAAGCGGCAGAGCAACAGAGCACAAAATCAGGACTTTTAAATGTCTGCTTCACGAAGGGACATAGCTCCAGAGGCTAAACCAGGGTGAAGACCTCATGTGGACAGCATGGCCTCAGGTCCTGCGGGGTCACAGAAGGATTGGGGATGTCAGAGTGTCACAGAGCTCGCAGGTATTAGAGCAGGGAAGCTGGCTACAGAGACAGAGCTGAGGAGTGAGCTCGGGGTTACCTTGAACTGTAATCTGTGACACAGGCCAGTGCTCTGTGTGTGGGGTCCCCACAAGATCCGGGGAGACTCCAACCTGGGAGAGCCCAGGGATCTGCAGGGTTCGGAGACTCCAGGTGGGGCTCTGTGCCAGAGACAGAGATGTTTGGTCACAGGCTGGGTGACCTCGGAGCACAGCCGGAGGTCAGTGAGACGGGAGCGATTGAGCGCTTTTCTCCAAGCATGGCTGGAGGCTGGGGAGATGGAAGTGATTGAGCACTTTTCTCTGAAGGTGCACTGAAGAGTGGGGCCCTGAGCTCTCACCTCCTCAGGGCTGGAGATTGGGAGGCCGCCATTTTCATTCCCGTCCTCTGGAACTCTATGGAAAGCGTTCAGGGAACAAAAGCTCCCGAAAGCGAACCCAAGCAGATTACTTAGCCGGGCCTCTGGTAAGGGTGGTACAATTCCACCTGGGGCAGAGATACTTGAAAACCACTACAACAGGCCCCTCCCCCAGAAGATCAACAAGAAATCCTGCCAAGACCAAGTTCACTTACCAAGGAGAACAGAGGAATTCCAGAGGAGAAAGCAAAGCATGGAATTCATGGCTTTCTCCGCATGAATCTTTAGTCTTGCAAAGTTAATTAATTAAAAAAATTTTTTTCCTCTGCTAATTTTTTTTAACTTTTACCCTTTCCTCTTTTAACATTTTTAACTAGTTTATCTTAATACTGTTCTTTTTAAAAAAATCTTTTTTGAAGCTTCATTATTATAGTCATATTTTATCCTTCATTGTATCTAACTTTATTTTTTGTATACACATAGGGGTTTTTCTTCTAAAAAATTTGGGGTACAACTTCTTCTAATAGATCAAAATACACCCTAAATCTAGCACCAGGCTTGATCTAGTCTCCAGCCCAAGCAAGTTCTCTCCACTTTCTTTTTCTTTATTCTCCCAACCAACTTACCTTATCAACTCCTTTGTTAGAAATTAAAAAAAATTTTTTTTCATCTTTATAGCCATATTCCATCCCTTCATTGTGTTTACCCTTATATATGTTTTTCATTCTTTAAAATGTTGGGAGGTAGTTTCTTCTAACAGACCAAAATATGCCCCAAATTAAGTGGGTGACCCTGTTCTAGTCACCAGTCTAATATATATATATATTTTTTTTCTTTTTTTATATTTTTTCTTTATTTGTGTTCCTTTTAAAATTTTTTTCCTGAACTTCTTTTTGCCCCCTTTCTCCCCCCCATGATTTGGGGTCTCTTCTGATTTGGTTAAAGCACATTTTTCCTGGGGTCTTTGCCACCCTTTTAGTATTTCATTTGCTTCTTCATATATTCTTCTCTGGACAAAATGACAAGGCATAAAAACTCACCACAAAAAAGAACAAGAGGCAGTACTGAAGGCTAGGGACCTAATCAATACAGACATTGGTAATCTGTCAGATCTAGAATTCAGGATGATGATTCTCAAGGTTCTAGCTGGGCTTGAAAAAGGCATGGAAGATATTAGAGAAACCGTGTCCAGAGAAATAAAAGCCCTTTCTGGAGAAATAAAAGAACTAAAATCTAACCAAGTTGAAATTAAAAAAGCTATTAATGAGGTGCAATAAAAAATGGAGGCTCTTACTGCTAGGATAAATGAAGCAGAAGAAAGAATTAAGGATATAGAAGACCAAATGACACAGAATAAAGAAGCTGAGCAAAAGAGAAACAAACAACTACTGGACCACGAGAGGAGAATTTGAGAGATAAGTGATACCATAAGACGAAACATTAGAATAATTGGGATTCCAGGAGAAGAAGAAAAAGAGAGAGGAGCAGAAGTTATATTGGAGGGAATTATCATAGAGAATTTCCCTAATATGGCAAAGGGAACAAGCATCAAAATCCAGGAGGTGCAGAGAAACCCCCTCAAAATCAATAAGAATAGGTCCACACCCCGTCATCTAATAGTAAAATTTACAAGTCTTAGCGACAAAGAGAAAATCCTGAAAGCAGCACGGGACAAGAAGTCTGTCACATACAATGGTAAAAATATTAGATTGGCAGCAGACTTATCCACAGAGACCTGGCAGGCCAGAAAGAACTGACATGATATATTCAGAGCACTAAATGAGAAAAACATGCAGCCAAGAATACTTTATCCAGCTAGGTTATCATTGAAAATCCAGCTAGGTTATCATTGAAAATAGAAGGAGAGATAAAAAGCTTCCAGGACAAACAAAAACTGAAAGAATTTGCAAACACCAAACCAGCTCTACAGGAAATATTGAAAGGGGTCCTCTAAGCAAAGAGAGACCCTAAAAGTAGTATATCAGAAAGGAACAATACAATGGCACTAAATTCATATCTCTCAATAGTTATCCTGAATGTAAATGGGCTAAATGCCCCAATCAAAAGACACAGGGTTTCAGAATGGATAAAAAAACAAAACCCATCAATATGCTGCCTACAAGAAACTCATTTTAGACCCGAAGACACCTCCAGATTGAAAGTGAGGGGGTGGAAAGCAATTTATCATGCTAATGGATATCAGAAGAAAGCTGAGGTGGCAATCCTTATATCAGATCAATTAGATTTTAAGCCAAAGACTATAATAAGAGATGAGGAAGGACACTTCATCATACTCAAAGGGTCTGTCCAACAAGAAGATCTAACAATTTTAAATATCTATGCCCTTAACGTGTGAGCAGCCAACTATATAAACCAATTAATATCAAAATCAAAGAAACACATTGACAATAATACAATAATAGTAGGGGACTGTAACACTCC
Source organism: Taxidea taxus jeffersonii (assembly GCA_003697995.1). Lineage (NCBI taxonomy): Eukaryota > Metazoa > Chordata > Mammalia > Carnivora > Mustelidae > Taxidea > Taxidea taxus. The sequence goes on from RCUC01168593.1 coordinate 14,991, forward strand.
CCTCACTGAAATGGACAGATCATCCAAGCAAAAGATCAACAAGGAAATAAAGGCCTTAAATGACACACTGGAGCAGATGGACATCACAGATATATTCAGAACATTCCATCCCAAAGCAACAGAATACACATTCTTCTCTAGTGCCCATGGAACATTCTCCAGAATAGATCACATCCTGGGTCATAAATCAGGTCTCAACCAGTATCAAAAGATTGGGATCATTCCCTGCCTTTTTTCTGACCACAATGCTCTGAAGCTAGAACTCAATCACAAGAGGAAATTTGGAAAGAACCCAAATACATGGAGACTCAACAGCATCCTTCTGAAGAATGAATGGGTCAAGGAAATTAAAGAAGAATTGAAAAAAATCATGGAAACAAATGATAATGAGAACACAATGGTTCAAAATCTGGGGACACAGCAAAGGCAGTCCTGAGAGGAAAATATATAGTGATACAAGCCTTTCTCAAGAAACAGGAAAGGTCTCAAATACACAACCTAACCCTACACCTAAAGGAGCTCGAGAAAGAACAACAAAGAAAGCCTAAACCCAGCAGAAGAGAAATAATAAAGATCAAAGCAGAAATAAATGAAATAGAAACAAACAAACAAACAAAAAACCAATAGAACAAATCAACAAAACTAGGAGCTGGTTCTTTGAAAGAATTAATAAGATTGATAAACCTATGGCCAGACTTATCCAAAAGAAAAGAGAAAGGACCCAAATAAATAAAATCATGAATGAAAGAGGAGAGATCACAACCAACATCAAAGAAATACAAACAATCATAAGAACATATTATGAGTAACTCTATGCCAACAAATTTGACAATCTGGAAGAAATGGATGCTTTCCTAGAGACATATCAACTGCCAAAACTGAGCCAGGAAGAAATAGAAAACCTGAATAGGCCCATAACCAGTAAGGAGATTGAAAGAGTCATCAAAAATCTCCAAACAAACAAAAGCACAGGGCCAGATGGCTTCCCAGGGGAATTCTACCAAATATTTAAAGAAGAATTAATTCCTATTCTCCTGAAACTGTTCCAAAAAATAGAAACGGTAGGAAAAGTTCCAAACTCATTTTATGAGGCCAGCATCACCTTGATCCTCAAACCAGACAAGGATCCCATCAAAAAAGAGAATTACAGGGACGCCTGGGTGGCTCAGTTGGTTGAGCGGCTGCCTTCGGCTCAGGTCATGATCCCAGCGTCCTGGGATCGAGTCCCACTTTGGGCTCCTTGCTCAGCAGGGAGCCTGCTCCTCCATCTGCCTCTGCCTGTCTCTCTGTCTGCCTGTGCTCGTGCTCTCTCTCTCTCTAACTAATAAATAAATAAATAAAAGTTGTTAAAAAAAAAAAAAAGAATTACAGACCAATATCCTTGATGAACACAGATGTGAAAATTCTCACCAAAATACTAGCCAATATGATCCAATAGTACATTATAAGGATTATTCACGATGACCAAGTGGGATTTATTCTAGGGCAGCAAGGTTGGTTCAACATCCGCAAATCAATCAATGTGATACAATACATTAACAAAAGAAAGAACAAGAACCATATGATACTCTCAGTAGATGCTGAAAAAGCATTTGACAAAGTACAGCATCCCTTCCTGATCAAACTCTTCAAAGGGTAGGGATAGAAGGCACATACCTCAATATTATCAAAGTTATCTATGAAAAACCCACCGCAAATATCATTCTTAATGGAGAAAAACTGAGAGCTTTTCCGCTAAGGTCAGGAACACGGCAGGGATGTCCGTTATCACCATTGCTATTCAACATAGTACTAGAAGTCCTAGCCTCAGCAATCAGACAACAAAAAGAAATTAAAGGCATCCAAATCGGCAAAGTAGAAATCAAACTATCACTCTTTGCAGATGATATGTACTGTTTGTGGAAAACCCAAAAGACTCCACTCCAAATCTGCTAGAACTTGTACAGGAATTCAGTAAAGTGTCAGGATATAAAATCAATGCACAGAAATCAGTTGCATTTCTTTACACCAACAACAAGACAGAAGAAAGAGAAATTAAGGAGTGAATCCCATTTACAATTGCACCCAAAACCAGATGATACCTAGGAATAAACCTAGCCAAAGAGGGAAAGAATCTATACTCAGAAAACTATAAAGTACTTATGAAAGAAATGGAGGAAGACACAAAGAAATGGAAAAATGTTCCATGCTCATGGATTGGAAGAATAATATTGTGAAAATGTCTATGCTACCTAAAGCTACATACACATTTAATGCAATGCCTATCAAAATCCCATCCAATTTTTTCAAAGAAATGGAACAAATAATCCTAAAATTTATATGGAACCAGAAAAGACCTCGAATAGCCAAGGGAATATTGAAAAAGAAAGCCAAAGTTAGTGGCATCACAATTCCAGACTTCAAGCTCTATTACAAAGCTGTCATCATCAAGACTGTGGTATGGTACCATACCATCAAGTATGGTACTGGCACAAAAACAGAGACATAGATCAATGGAACAGAATAGAGAGCCCAGAAATAGACCCTCAACTCTATGGTCAACTAATCTTTGACAAAGCAGGAAAAATATCCAGTGGAAAAAAGACAGCCTCTTCAACAAATGCTGTTGGGGAAATTGGAGAGCCCCATGTAGAAAAATAAAATTGGAGCATTTCCTTACACCATACACAAAAATAGACTCAAAATGGATGAAGTACCTCAATGTGAAAAAGGAATCCATCAAAATCCTTGAGGAGAACACAGGCAGCAACCTCTTTGACCTCAGCCAGCCGCAGCAACTTCCTCCTAGGAACAATGCCAAAGGCAAGGGAAGCAAGGGCAAAAATGAACTATTGGGACTTCATCAAAATCAAAAGCTTTTGCACAGCAAAGGAAACAATCAACAAAACCAAAGACAACTGACAGAATGGGAGAAGATATTTGCAAACGACATATCAGATAAAGGTCTAGTAACCAAAATCTATAGAGAGCTCAGCAAACTCAACACCCAAAGAATAAATAATCCAATCAAGAAATTGGCAGAAGACATGAACAGACATTTCTGCAAAGAAGACATCCAGATGGCCAACAGACACATGAAAAAGTGCTCCACATCACTGGGCATCAGGGAAATACAAATCAAAACCACGATGAGATACTACTTCACACCCATCAGAATGGCTAAAATTAACAAGTCGGGAAATGACAGATGCTGGGAGGATGTGGAGAAAGGGGAACTCTCCTACACTGTTTTTGGGAATGCAAGCTGGTGCAACCACTCTGGAAAACAGCATGGAAGTTCCTCAAAAAATTGAAAATAGAGCTACCTTATGACCCAGCAATTGCACTACTGGGTATTTACCCTAAAGATACAAACGTAGTGATCCAAAGGGGCACGTGCACCCAAATGTTTATAGCAGCAATGTCCACAACAGCCAAGTTATGGAAAGAACCTAGATGTCCATCAACAGATGAATGGATAAAGAAGATGTGGTGTATATATATACAACAGAATACTATGCAGCCATCAAAAGAAATGAAATCTTACCATTTGCGACGATATGGATGGAACTAGAGGGTATTATGCTTAGCGAAATAAGTCAATCGGAGAAAGACAACTATCATATGATCTTCCTGATATGAGGAAGTGGAGATGCAATGGGGTGAGGGGGGGCTACTGGGGGGGTAGGAAAAGAATAAATGAAATAAGATGGGATCCGGAGGGACACAAACCCAAAGAGACTCTTAATGTCAAAACAAACTGAGGGGGGCGGGGTAAGGGGTGTCGGGAGAGGGTGGTGGGGTTACATTATATGTTTATAAAAAATAAAAAAATAAAAAAAAACCTGGGGAAAAGTACTTACAGGCCACAGCGTTGTGCTTTAATAATTTAAATAGGAAAAAAATCTATTTTTAACTTTTTGAGGAACTTCCATACTGTTTTCCAGTGTGGCTGGAGCAGTTTGCATTCTCATCAACAATGTAAGAGAGTTCCCCTATATCTGCATCCTTCCCAATATCTGTTGTTCCCTTTGTTGTTAATTTTAGCCATTCTGAGAGGTGTGAGGTGGTATCTCATCATAGTCATTAATGATAAGAATTTAGTGCCTTTTTATTACCTGTAAAGTCACTGATTTGGAGATTTTTCTCTGTTCCTTTCTCAGCTTTGTTGTTTTTGGTCTCTCTTTCCCACTCAAAATGTCCCCTTTAATATTTCTTGCAGTGCTGGTTTATTGGTCACAAACTCCTTTAGTTTTTGTTTTTCTGGGAAACTCTTTATCTCTCCTTTTATTCAGTGATAGTCTTGTTTGATAAAGTATTCTTGGATGCAATTTTTTCCTTTCAGCACACTGAATATATCATGCCACTTTCTTTTGGCCTGCTAGATTTCTGTGGAGAGATTGGCTGTGGACCTCATTTGTCTTCCCTTGCTGCTTTCAGGATTCTTTCCTTATCTCTACGTTTTAAAAATTTCACTACAACATGTCTTGGTGTTGGCTGGCATTTGTTGAATTTGATGCGAGTTCTCTGTGTCTCTTGGATTTTGATATCTGTTTCTTTCCCCAGATTAGGGAAGTTTTTAGTTATAATTTGTTCAAATAGAACTTCTGTCCCCCTTTCCCTCTTTTCTTCTTCTGGGACCCCTGTGATATGAATGTTACTCTGCTTTATGCAATAGTTGAGTTACCTACGTCTATATTCATGATGCAATACTTTTCTTTCCCTCTTCTTTTCACCCCTGGTGGTCTAGTGGTTAGGATTCGGCGCTCTCTCCCTCTTCTTTTCAGCTTCATTGTTTTCCATAATTTTATCTTCTATATAACTGATTTATTCCTCTGCTTCATCCATCCTCATTGTTATTACATCCAGTCAGTTTTGCATCTCGGTTATAGGATTTTAAAATTTCAGCCTCACTAGTTTTTAATTCTTATATCTCTGCAGTAAGGGGTTCTCTAGTGTCTTCTATGCTTTTCTTAAGCCCAGCTAGTATCCTTATGATTGTTTTAAATTCTGGTTTAGGCATATTACTTTTATCTGTTTTTTTTTAATTTTATTTATTTATTTGTCAGATAGAGAGAGCGCAGGAGCGAGCACAGGCAGACAGAGTGGCAGGCAGGCAGAGGCAGAGGGAGAAGCAGGCTCCCCGCTGAGCAAGGAGCCCAATGCAGGACTCGATCCCAGGACGCTGGGATCATGACCTGAACCAAAGGCAGCCGCTTAACCAACTGAGCCACCCAGGCGTCCCACTTTTATCTGTTTTGATAAGACCTCTGGCCATGACCTCTTCATGTTCTTTCTTTTAGGGTGAATTCCCCCATCTTGGTATTTTGTCAAGGCCATGGGTGTGTGTGTGTGTGTGTGTGGGCGCGCGCACATTGGAAAAGCCTGTTATATTTCCTGTTCCTGATAATGGAATATTAAGAAGAGGTTCTATACTGTCCAGGGCCTGGTACTTCAGGAAGTGTTGCACTCTGCTGTTGTGTTTTGGCTGCTCTTTCTTTCAGGTCAGTCCTTTGCAGAGTTTTTCCTTGCCTGCAGTGGGGAGTGTTTGGACCTTGTCTGATGTGGCATGTTAATTAGGTGTGCTTTGGATTGCTTCTTAAAATAAGCCTGATCCTATTTCCACTAGAGGTGAGGCTTTGCAGCACTCTATGATCAGTGCATGCAGAGGGTCTGTGCTGGAATTCTAGGGAAGGGGACGTCTGAGCTGGTTCTTAGGCAGACTTGCCCTAGTAAAGATGCACCTGCAGGGTGCAGTGGGGTGGGGCTTGGTGTAAGTGGCTCCAGTCTCCACTGGGGGTGCTGTTTCTGAAGTCTGTTTCTGCTGATGGAGGAGGGGGATAATGGTATCATCCCATCTCTCAACCTTGGAGAGGGGAGTTCAAGATGCAACTGTTCAGGAAATCCTCACAGAAAAGCAAACAATCTCCCCTCTTATGGTCCAGGCTTCTGTCAGAACCATGCTTTGACCCTATCTGTGTCCAAGCTGTCTGCCTGCCTGGCAAGCACAGTACTCCTGTGTTTTATCTCAGATGAAATGGCTGGGTTTCAAAAACTCCAAGTTTTAGGGACCCAGCCTGGCTGGACCCATGTTGATCCTCTGGGGAAAGAGTCTCGCTGCACTGTGGCTGGTGCCAGTTTGTCCCAGAAAGGTAGTCACAGACTGCATAGGAGCTGAGATTTTATGGTAAAGCACAGCTAAAAGCTGGCTTCCAGGTTAGCTGCCTTCAGCAGGTGTCTCTGCTGCTATGCTAATTAACAGGTCTGCTCAATGGTGCCCACTGTCTCTTTTGTCCCCTGAGAGGCAGTGCCACCTCTCCCAAATGTACTCCAAGAAAACAGTTCTAAGAAAGGGAACTGTTTCTCTTGCTGTGATCCAGGAGATCCTCAGATCATGTAGTTTGCTCCCAGGCAGGAACAGGAGCACCAGACACCGGGCATGACCCTGGCAATGGCATGGATTTCTAAAAATTCAGACTTTGAGCTCTGCTGCTTGTTAAAACTTGTGATAAACAGCTCCCCTCCTTTTCCCAGTCAATGGTTTTGGGGAAGAGTTTTTCTTGTGCAATCCCCTACACACAGCCTTTTCTTTCTCTCTCTTTCTCTCCCTCTCTCCTCCCTTTGTGATCAGGGCTTCCTTCCCTCTGCAGTACCCACAATTCTTTTCTCTCTCAGATCAACTCTCCACAGCTCCTACCTTCCACAATGTGGCTATTTTTCATCTGGTAGATGTGCAGTTTGTTTTCTCAGTCCTCAGATTGATTTCTTGGGTGCTCAGAATGAGTTGATATTTATCTTGCTATGTTCAAGGGATGAGACAAACATAGGGTCCCACTATTATTCCACTACCTTAACTCTTCTCCTAGTTTTACCATTTATATATGCATCTCTAAATAATAGCTCTGTTTACTTTTACTTGACCTTTATATGAACAGAGCAATTTATTATATATCATTTTGTTTAATATTTGGAATTCATTCATGCTATTTTATATGACTATAGTTTGTTCACTTTCATTGATTATATTCACTTCACAGTATGTATATATCAAATTTTATCTTACTATTTCTTTTTCACATGACCATTTGAGTTATTTCCTGATTTTGATTATTACAAACAATGCTACCATGAACATTTTTGTAAATTTATTTTGGTGCAGTGAGTATGAGTTTTTCTAGGATAAATACCTGGTATGGAATTCTGGGCTGAAGTAACTTTACCACATAATGGGTAGCTAAAATTTTCCCAAAATGAGAGTCCTCATTTTTCTACATTATTGCCAATGCTTTATTTTATTGAGCTTCTTAATTTTTGCCATTCTGATACCTGTTTAATGGTACTTTCCACTGTGGTTTTAATTTGTATGATTACTATTAAGGCTGAGGAACTTAGAGATTTAGATTTCCTCTTCTGTCAAGTTCCTGTACTATTCTTTTGTTCACTTTCCTGTCAAAATAATTTTTTTCTTTTTATATGTAGGGCATTAGAATTTTGCTATTCATGTGTGTGGCAAATATTTTTCCTACTTTTGTGGCTTGTCTTTTCATTCTTATGAGATTTTTTAGAAAATTCATAATTTTAATATAACTTTATATGTAAAGTATGTATATATACAATTATATTTATCAATTGTTTTGTAGTTAGTGATTTTCATATCTTGTTTTAAAACATCCTTATTTACAATCAATACATTGTCCTATATGATTTTATAAAAGATTTATAGTTTTCCCTTGCATATTTAGTACTTTAGTCTAATGGTAGTACTTTAGTCTATGTCTTTTGCATATGGTGGGTGAGGATAAAATTTCATTAATTTATACATGAAGAGTTAATCATCCATCTGTACCCTGAACAAATTGCTATGTCTTGTCATATCAGTATTTGGGGCCCATTCCTGAGTTTTCTTTCCTTTTCCATTGCTGAATTTGTCTGTCTCTGTGTTAGTAATAGAAAATCTTAATTAAATAGTTTTATAATAAATCTTGAGATCTAGTAGAACAAGAACATCTATCTTGTTGTTATTCTTAGCCTCAAGAGTAGCTTGGCATTTTTTGGACCATTTTACTTCTTGATAAATTTTAGAATCAACTTTTTAAATTTATAAGAAGGGTACCTTGTCTAGAATACTATTTTAGATTTTTGACTGACATTATTCTGAATATATCAATTTGGAGCAATTGACATCTTTAAAATACACAGTCTACTAGTTCATACACATAGTATATTAATCTCCATTTAATTAGCTCCTCTATAACATATCTCAGAAAGCTGCTGTTATATATTTCTGTTTATTAAGTAGATCCGAAGGGTACCTTCTTGATCTTTTAATTTTGCTTCTAGAATGATTCATACCTATCCTCCACTCCATATACTGGTATACAATATGTATTTGGATGAACTTCATGTACTACATATTTATATTTTTATTTTTCAAAATTTTATTTAAGTTCAAGTTAGTTCACCTATAGTGTAGTATTAGTTTTAGTGGTAGAATTTAGTGATTCATCATTTGCATAAAAAACCCACTACTAATTGCATCAAGTGCCCTCCTTAATGCCCATCATGCAATTACCCCATCCCCCCATGCACCTCCCTGCAGCAAGTTTCAGTTTTTTCCCTATATTTAAGAGTTTCTTATGGTTTGCCTCCTTCTCTGTCTTTATCTTCTTTTTCCATTCCTTTCCCTATATTCATCTGGTTTGTTTCTTAAATTCCACATAAGAATGAAATCATATGACATTTGTCTTTCTCTGACTGGCTTATTTTGCTTAGCATAATACACTCTAATTCCAGCCACATCATTGCAAATTGCAAGATTTCATTCTTTATGATGGCTGAATAATATTCCAGTGTATATACATATCACATCTTCTTTATGCATACATCAGTTCATGGACATTTGGGCTCTTCCCATGTTTTGGCTATTATGGATAGTGCTACTATAAGCAGCTGCACTACTAAATATTTATTCAAAGGATACAAAAATAGTGACTCACAGAAGCACATGCACATACTATAATTTTAGATGTAATCCCCCAGGCAGGAGAGTTTAGGGAAAATAAAATAGGTGCAATTACTGACTTTCAGTCTTACAGTGTATTAATTTTTATTTTTTAATTTTCCGTGCTGTATTGGTCACACTTTTCCAGAAAACAGAGTGAATAGAATAGAATAGAATAGAATAGAATAGAATAGAAAAGAGATTTATTATGACAGATTGTCTGGCATGATTAGGGAGGCTGAGAAATCTCATGCTCTGCTGTCTGCAAGCTGGGTACCCAGAAAAGGCAGTGGTGTAATTCTAGTCCAAACCTAAAAGCCTAAGAACCAGAGGAGCCAATGGTGTAAGTTCCAATCTGAGTCTGAAGGCCCAAGAACAGGAGCACCAATGTCTGAGGGCAGGAGATGGATGTCAAGCAGAGAATGCAAATTCACCTGTCAGTGCAGTTTTTTGTTGTATTTGGGCCCTCAACAGATTGGATGATAACCACCCACATTGGTGAGGGCACTCTTCTTTACTCACACTATTGATTCAAATTCTTCTGGAAATACCCTCAAAGACACATCCAGAAATAATCAATTTGGCCAGACACCTGCTCTGCTCCAAGTACACTTCACTTGCTATCTTCTCAGATGAAACCAAGATCCCTCTCTCAGAATATTTTGCAAAGAGCTGATAAGTAGGAACCTATACATCAAACTCTTTTACCCCAGCTTCCATTTTTGTGATCATTTATTTGCTTTGAAGTCCAGACAAATACTTGAATTTAACTGAAATGCAATTTCTCCAAGAGCTCTAGGCCTATCAAAACCTATCTTCTTTAGAGATAATTTTCTTCTATTTCCTGGGCAGAATCACAAAGCTTTTTTTCTACCCTAAGGCACTCTTTTGTTGCTTCAGTATCCTCTGCAGAGCTGCTTTCATCTCCTGGTTCTTGAGGCTGTAGATGATGGGGTTCCGCAAGGATGTGATCACACTGTACTGAATGGAGATCACTCACTCCAATACTGAGCCTGGTGGGACTGATGTACCTGTCCCATAGAACAAGAGCACCATGATGAGGTGGAAGGAGCAGGTAGAGAAGGCTTTGGATTGGCCATTATAGGAGCGGATGTTCAGAATGGCAGAAATGATTCTGGAGTAAGAGAAGAGGATTAGAGGAAATGTCAGCAGTCCTAGAAATGCACATGACACTGCTAGAAGAATCTCATTGACAATAGGATCAGTACAAGACAGAGGAAAGAGTGGAGGTAGCTCACAGCTGAAATGGGGAATGATGTTGGACTCACAGAAATATAACTTATGGATGAAGAGACTGTTCATCAAGGAAATCAGAAATCCCATTGTCCAAGCTATGCTCACAATCACAATACAGAGAGGTCTGTTTATGACCATGGTGTAGACCAGAGGGTCGCAGATGGCAGCATAGTGGTCATAGGCCATGGCAGAAAGCACATGAACTTCTCTTCCCCCAGAGAGAGTGAAAAGGAAGTTCTTTTCTTTTCCAAGATTCTTTTCTTCTGAGATAGGAAGTTCTGCAGCATTTTGGGCCCAGTGACTGAGGAGAAACTGAGATCCAGGAAGGATAGGTGTCTGAGGAAGAAGTACATGAGCATGTGGAGGCGAAAATCAACCATGATCACCGGGATCATCACCAGATTCCCCAGCAAAGCCAGAAAGTAAACACCCAGGAACAGCACAAAGAGCATGGTCTGGATCTGGGGATCACTAGACAATCCCAGAAGGACAACTCAGTAATTATACTGACATTTTTCATGGTTGGTTAGAGATTCAGTCCCTTAAAAGAAATGAATGATTTTTCCACCGGGAAGACATTGATCTGAGTCTCTCTCAGTGAACAGGGATTTTCTACTCACAGACAATATACCTCCTCACCTATAGACCAAAACAGGAAACTCAGGGTAAGGAAGTATCTTCTCAAATACAATTTCTTCACCTGCCCTTCTTTTCTAACTAGTATCACTGTCTTGTCATGATCTCTATACCTTCACCCTACTTCATCACTTTTTTAATAAAAATACCATGTACGTGTAAGTCAGGTATGTCCTGGAATCAAAAGAGAGAAGAGCCCCAGTGGTTAAGCCTGGAAAACCTTTTTTGGTTAAAGACTAGGAGGTCCATGGACAAGTGATTCCTCTTCAGAATGGTAATGTCATAGACTCACAGTAAAGGAGGGTGGTGTCATAGTGGACTTTAAAGTCTTTATTTTACACATGGGGAGAATGCATTGCCTAAGGTCTCAGAGCAAAGTGATGTTGGGTTGGTATTAGACCAGATGTTTCAACTAGTCTGGTATGCTCCCAGTGCACAACACTTGGTGTTTTGAATTGATTGTTACAAGTTGAATTTTGTGTGGTTCTGGGGTCATAAGAAAATTTTCCAGTAGGGAGTTCACCTAAATATATTTCAGTATTTCTCGGCCCTAGTACTTGAACAGTGGTCTCTATAGTTGTATGTCAGCTGCTGTTGAAGTGGAAAAAGAACTAGTCTTAAAGTAGTAATCTTAGTTTGAGTCTCTGCTCTAACATTCTTTTTTTTTTTTAGCAATAATATATTTTTTTTAATTTAAGCTTTATTTAAACATATAATGTAACCCCACCACCCTCTCCCAACCCCTCTCTCCCCCCACCCCCCTCAGTTTGTTTTATGACATTAAGAGTCTCTTTTGGTTTGTCTCCCTCCTGATCCCATCTTGTTTCATTTTTACTTTTCCTACCACCTTAACTCCCACCCCCGTTGCATCTCCACTTCCTCATATCAGGGAGATCATTCTAATAGCATCATCTGGTTAAAAGTTACTGTTTCTTTAAGCATTACTGTATTCATCTGTGATACTGAGTAAATGAAACAACTACTTTTGTAAATCATATAGCTTATAACATGCTGTGCAAAAATCAAACTTTTGTATGTAAGAATAAAGATTGATATAGAGTACTGAGAAATAGTAAAGATGTCTCTATTGAGTAGTATGCTTATAGCCTTTTTTCTTTTCTTTTTTTTAAATTTAATTTTGTTTTTTTCAGCGTTCCAAGATTCATTGTTTATGCACCACACCCAGTGCACCATGCAATATGTGCCCTCCTTAATACCAACCACCAGGCTCACCCATCCCCCCACCTTCTTCCCTTCCAAAACTCTCAGTTTGTTTCTCAGAGTCCACAGTCTCTCATGGCTCGTATCCCCCTCCGAGTTCCCCCAATTCACTTTTCCTTTCCTTCTCCTAATATCCTCCATGTTATTTCTTATGGCCTTTTTTCTTTTAAGTAGGTTTTCTAATGTTGTGAAATTATTTTTCCGCTGCATACTTCTCTTTTTGTAAAGAAATGACTTGGAGAATTTCAGGAAACTCTCAGCCTAGCTTTGTTTTCTCCAGAGAGGATGGCAGAGAGAAAACTGGATTGAAGTGAGAGAAAAGACCTAGGGCAAAGGAAGCTGAACTCCTAAAGAGCAAATTGTTTTGCGGTCTCTTCCCCATCACTGCTGGGCATCTCAGTAGTTTGGTTCTGCTTGGGTACATGGACTGAAATGATACTCCCTTGAAATACCTCATACCTTGGATCCCAGAACACTACCAGGGCTGTGTTTTCAAAGTTTGTTGAATGAAACTCTATATATTCCTTTGTAGTGTCTTAGGGGCTACTCTAAGTGTTGCGGTGGTAAGGAATTAGAGGCGTCTTTGGGCCCTTGCATCCATCTCAGTTACCTCATTTCTTCTTTCATTTATTTATCATACTTGATTTGGTAGTAAGATTTCACTGAAGTAAAGGGTTCCATTACAAAAATCTTTCTAAAACACAGTGAACTAGGGATTCCATTGCCAGAAGCACTAGGAATCTCACTCTATTCTTCACCCTTTTCATTTTTTTTAATTTAATTTTTTTATTTACTTGATAGAAATCACAAGTAGGCAGAGAAGCAGGCAGAGAGAGAGGAGGAAGCAGGCTCCCCGCTGAACAGAGAGCCCGATGTGGGGCTCGATCCCAGGACCCTGAGATCATGACCTGAGCCGAAGGCAGAGGCTTAACCCACTGAGCCACCCAGACACCCTGTATTTCTTCTTTCATTAAATCTCTGGGATCTTGTGCCAGGCAGGCCTTGGGGAGGTAATGAGAAGAGCTTCTGGAGAGTCAGGAATTGTTCCCTGCCCATGGGGAAGGGAACGTTAACCAGAGCCAGAGGTGTCACTGGTCCTAGGACAAAGTGGCTAATAACATGGCTATTGCCAAAAGAAGTCTGGCTGAAAGTATAGAGGTGCAGAAAGTTTCTGGTCACAAATTGCTTTACTAACTAAGAAGCAGGGGATCGGGAGGCTCTGTAAAGGATTTGTCTTGTCTCTGACAGCTCTTGGATTTTGAATGTGAAAATGTGCACAACACACATAACCAGGTCTATACAATTTATTTTTATTTTTTTAAAGTTTTTATTTATTTATTTGACAGAGAGAGATCACAAGCAGGCAGAGAGGCAAGCAGAAGGGAGATCACAAGCAGGCAGAGAGGCAAGGGAAGCAGGCTCCCTGCTGAGCAGAGAGCCTGACGCGGGGTTCGATCCCAGGACCCTGGGATCATGACCTGAGCCGAAGGCAGAGGATTTTTTTTTTTTTAAAGATTTTATTTATTTATTTGACAGACGGAGATCACAAGTAGGCAGAGAGGCAGGCGGGGGGCGGGGTGGGGAAGCAGGCTCCCTGCTGAGCAGAGAGCCGGATGCGGGGCTCCATCCCAGGACCCTGGGTGGGATCATGACCTGAGCCGAAAGCAGAGGCTTTAACCCACAGAGCCACCCAGGTGCCCCAAGGTCTATACAATTTAAAAGTTCATTACTCCTATGAAGACACTCCTTTCTCAACCCTTGCTTCTCCAGCTTTCAGCTTAGGCTCTTGCCTCCTGCTTCATTGAGAAAATGTTCCTTTCTCTAATTTTATTGTATTGCTCTCTATGGGGCTTTAGCACTGTTATTGCTAAAGTCATTCCCATTTGAAAACATAGTGGGCAGAATTAATATCTCTTACTCCTCTGGAGGGAGTCAGCTTCCCTAGGGCCTGTGCTGTAACAGGAAAGGATCTACTCTGCTAAGGAAACAGGTGGTGAGTAGAGTCAGAAGAAAAGATGAAATGAAAACTTTGGCTTACCTCTACAAACCAGATTTTACTCCTCTGTAACAGGGAATGAAAGAGAAGCTAACTATCTGGAATATATAAGAAAGCATATAAGACATCAGGCTGGTGGAGTTCCCAAGAACTTCTTTATCTTTTTTTCTCTTTATAGCCAATGGTGGGGTAGGAGTATACTCTACACTGTAGTTTCCTCCTCATTCATTTCTTAGCCCACCATCATACCTCTTTTTCTGTTACCTCTATTGTCCCCAGGGACAATTTACCTACTATATTCAGAAGCCCACGAGAGACATAAAGACTGTGGTTGATTGGTGAACACTGGTGGACTCAGTGAAGGCTTTGCCTTGATCCCCAGAAGACTGGATGCCCAGGATATTATGGACTAGGAAAAGAGGCTTAGGGAGACTTTATGAGCCCCAGATATGGAGATGACCTCAAAAAATTACCTGTTAACAGTAAGCTCCATATTGGATGAAGGAGGAGTGGAGGCAGCTCAGAACTGAAGAGAGGCTAATGGACCTACAGAAGGGGAAGTTGAATGTAGCAGTCAGCCTAGGCCAAGTTATGCTGTGATAACAAGTGACCCCAAATTTCAGTGGCTAACAACAATAATGATTCACTTCTGATGCTACATGTCTATTAAGATGGCAGTGCCTTTGTTAGTACATAGTCTTTACTCCTGGACTTAGCCTTAAGGAGCAGCCTTTATTTTTATTTTTTGGATTTTTTGGTTGTATTTAATATGATTCATGGGATGTTTAAGAAGAAGTACATGAAATCTATGCAACTGTTTGAGAAACAACTGTAAAATTTTGAGGAGTTATGTTTCATATATCTTTATAAGAATAGCTAAGTTACTTTCTTTTTTGAAGATTTTTTTTTAAGATTTATTTATTTATTTGACAGAGAGAGACACAGAGAGAGAGGGAACACAAACTGGGGGAGTGGGAGAGGCAGAGGCAGACTTCCCGCTGGGCAGGGAGCCTGATGCTGGGCTTGATCCCAGGAGCCTGGGATCATGACCTGAGCCAAAGGTAGATGCTTAACGACTGAGCCACACAGGCGCCCTTTTTTTTTAAAGTTTTTATTTAAATTCCAGTTAGTCAACATAATATCGGTTTCAGGTGTACAATATAGTGATTAAACACTTCCATACAACACCTGGTACCATCACAACTATACTGCTATACTATATATATACTATATACTATACTGCTTAAAGCATGTTGCTTGAAGCAGTATAGTATATAGTACATATACTATATACTATACATTTAATGCAACCCCTATCAAAATACCAACAGCATTTTTCACAGAGCTAGAACAAACAATCCTAAAATTTATATGGAACCACAAAAGAGCCCCTGAATAGCCAAAGCAACCTTGAAAAAGAAAAGCAAAGCCAGAGGCATCATGATAATTTATTTTTGCTTTTGTTTTCTTTGCCTCGGGAGACATATTGAAAGAAGTTGTTATGGCTGCTGTCAAAGAGGTTACTGCCTGTGTTCTTCTCTAGGATTTTTATGGTTTCAGGTCTCACATTTAGGTGTGATTCATTTTGAATTTATTTTGTGTATGGTGTAAGAAAGTGATCCAGTTTCATTATTTTGCATGTAGTTGTCCAGTTTTCCCAACACCATTTGTTGAAGACATTTTCCCACTGGATATTCTTTCCTGCTTTGTCTAAGATTAATTGACCATATAGTTGTGGGTTCATTTCTGGGTTTTCTATTCTGTTCTATTGATCAATGTGTCTATTTTTCTTCCAGTATCATACTATTTATCACTTTAGCTTTGTAATTTAATTTGGAGTCCAGAATTGTGATGCCTCCAGCCTTGCTTTTCTTTTTCAAGATTGCTCTGGTTATTTGGGGTCTTTGGTCGTCCATATAATTTTTAGGATTTTCTTGTTCTAGTTCTGTGAAAAATCCTTCGGTATTTTGATAGGAATTGCATTAAATGTTTAGATTACTTTGGGTAGTATAGACATTCTAACAATATCTGTTTTTCCAATCCATGAGCACGGAATATTTTTTCATTTCCTGTGTCATCTTCAATTTCTTTCATCAGTGTTTTTCTTTTAAACAATTTTAAAAAGATTTTATGTATTTGTCAGTGAGAGAGAGAGATAACAAGCAGGGCAGCAGCAGGCAGAGGGAGAGGGAGGAGCAGGCTCCTCACTGAGCAGGAAGCATGATGCAGGTCTTGATCCCAGGACCCCAGGATCATGACCTGAGCCAAAGGCAGATGCTTAATGGAAGAGCTACCCAGGCATCCCTTTCATCAGTGTTTCATAGTTTTCAGAGTACAGATCTTTCACCTCTTTGGTTAGGTTTATTCCTAGGTACCTTATGGGTTTTGGTACCATTGTAAATGGGATAGATTCCTCGATTTCTCTTTCTGCTGCTTCATTATTGGTGTACAGAAATGCAAGAGATTTTTTATGTTGATTTTGTATCCTGCAAATTTCTCTGAATTAGTTTACCAGTTCTAGCAGTTTTTTGGTGGTCTTTCAGGTTTTCTGTATAGAGTATCATGTCATCTGCAAATAGTAAAAGTTTGACTTCTTCCTTGTCATTTTGGATGCCCTTTCTTTCTTTCCTTTTTTTTTTTATTTGATTGCTGTGGCTAGGACTTCCAGTACTATATTAAATAACAGTGGTGAGAATATATATCCCTGTCTTTTTCCTGACTGTAGAGGAAAAGCTCTCAGTTTTTCCCCATTGAGGATGGTATTAGCTGTGGGTTTTTCAAATATGGACTTTATTACGTTGAGGTATGTTCCTCTAAACCTACTTTGTTCAGGGTTTTTATCATGAAAGGATGTTGTACTTTGTCAAATGTTTTTCTTCATCTATTGAAATAATCATATGGTTCTTATCCTTTCTTATATTAATATGGTCTATCATGTCGGTTGACTTGCAAATATGGAGACAAGCTTGCAACCCAGGAATAAATCCCACTTGATTGTGGTGAATTTTTTTTAAATGTATTGTTGGATTCAGTTTGGTAGTATTTTATAGAGAATTTTTACATACATGTTTCTCAGACATATTGGCCTGTAGTTCTCTTTTTTAGTGGAGTCTTTATCTAGTTTTTGTAACAGGGTAATGCTGACCTCATAAAATGAATTTGGAAGTTACCCTTCCTTTCCTATTTTTTATTTGGTAGAATTCACCTGTGAAGCCATCTGGCCTGGACTTTTGTTTGTTGGGAGTTTTTGATTACTGATTCAATCTCTTTGTTGGTTATCAGTCTGTTCAAGTTTTCTATTTCTTCATGTTTCAGTTTTGGTAGTTTACATGTTTCCAGAAATTTATCCTTTTCTTCCCAATTGTGCAATTTGTGGGTGTATAATTTTTCATAATCTTCTCTTATAATTGCATTTCTCTGACTTGTGATTTTATTTATTTGGGTCATTTTTCTTTTTTGACAAGTCTGGTTAGAGGTTTATCAATTTTATTAATTTTTTCAAAGAACCATATTGATCTGTTCTATTGTTGTTTTGTTTTGTTTCTTTGTCATTTATTTATGCCCTGATCTTTATTATTTCCTTCCTTCTGCTAGCTTTAGGCTTTGTTTGTTGTCCTTTTTAGTTCCTTTAGCTGTAAGGTTAGGTTGTTTATTTGAGGTATTTCTTGATTCTTGGGGTAGGCTTGTATTGCTATATACTTCCTTCTTCAGACAACTTTTGTTACATCCCGAAGGTTTTCATTTTCATTTGCTCCCATGTATACTTTTATTTTCTTCTTTGATTCCTTGGTTGACCTATACATTCTTCAGTAGCATGTTGTTTAACATCCATGTATTTGTGGTCTTTCCAAATGTTTTCTTGTGGTTGACTTCAAGTTTCATAGCATAGTGGTCAAAAAAGGTGCATGATATGATTTCAATCTTTCTATATTGTTGAGGTCTGATTTGTAACCTCATACATGATCTATTCTGGAGAATGTCCCATGTGCAGTTGAAAAGAATGTATATTCTGCTGTTTTAAGATGGAATATACCTGTTAAGTCCATCTGGCCCAGTATATCATTCAAAAACATTGTTCTGTGCTTATTTTCTGTTTAGGTGATATGTCCATTTGGTGTAAGTGGGATGATAACTTCCCCTAATATTGTATTATTATCAATGCATTCCTTTATATTTGTTATAATTTTTTTATGTATTTGGGTGCTCCCATGTTGGGTGCATAAATATTTACAATTGTTGTATGTTCTTGCTGGATTGTCCTTTTTAATATGATATAGTGCCCTTCTTTGCAAGAGACTCATTTCATACCTAAAGACACCTGCAGATTGAAAGTGAGGAGATGGGGAAACATTTATCAAGAAAATGGATGTTGGGGTGCCTGGGTGGCTCAGTGGGTTAAAGCCTCTGCCTTTGGCTCAGGTCATGATCCCGGCATCCTAGAATCGAGTCCCTCATTGGGTTCTCTGCTCAGCAGGGAGTCTGCTTCCCCCTCTATCTCTCTGCCTGTCTCTCTGCCTACTTGTGATCTCTGTCTGTCAAATAAATAAATAAAATCTTTGAAAAAAAAAGAAAGTGGATGTTAAAAGAAAGCTGGAGTAGCAATACTTATGTCAGACAAACTAGATTTTTTAAAAGTCTTTTACTTATTTAAGTAGTCTCTACACCCAACAAAGGGCTCAAATTCATGATCCCAAGATCAAGAGGTGCACACTCTTCTGACTGAGTAGGCCAGGTGCCCCAAGCAAGATTAAAACAAAGACGGTAACAAGAGACAAAAATTTTATACCTAGTCATCATTGGTTGAAATTAAGTATCTTCTCACAAGGAAAGCTCCAGTCCCAATGGCTTTACCAGTGAATATTAAAAACTTTTAAAGAAATAGTGATACCAGTATTACCAAACTCTTCTGGAGACTAAAAATAAAGAACACTTCCCAACTTGTCTTATGAGGCCAACATAACATTGCCAAAACTGACAAAATCATTATAAGAAAGGGATATTACAGGGGCACCTGGGTGGCTCAGTGGGTTAAAGCCTATGCCTTCGGCTCAGGTCATGATCCCAGTGTCCTGGGATCTAGCCCTGCATTGGGCTCTCTGCTCAGCAGGGACCCTGCTTCCTCCTCTCTCTCTGCCTGCCTCTCTGCCTACTTGTGATCTCTGTCTGTCAAATAAATAAATAAATAAATCTTTTTTTTTAAAAAAAGGAAGGAATATTACAGTGGTGCCTGGGTGGCTCCATCAGTTAAATGTCTGCCTTCAACTCAGGCTATGATCCTAGGGTCCTGGGATCGAGCCCCTCATTGGGCTCCCTGTTCAGTGGGGAATCTGCTTCTCCCTCTTCCTCTCTCTCTATCCCCCCACCTTATGCTTGCTCTCTCCCTCTTTCTGTCAAATGAATAAAATTTTTAAAAAAGGAATATTACAGGCCAGTCTCTCTAATGATCCTAGATGTAAAATCCCTAAAGCAAAATATTAACAAATCTAATCCAGTAAATATAAAAATTTTAATTCAATATTACTAAGTTGCATTTGTAAAGAAATTGGTTTAACATCTGAAAAATCAATCAGAATAAAGGAAAAAATAATAAGATAGTATCAATAGTTGCAGAAAAATTATTTGATAAAATATATCACCCTTTCACTTTTAAAAACTGTCAGAAAACTAAAGATAGAAGAGAATTTTCTCACTCTGATATGAATGTCCTCAAAATCTACAGCAACCAAACTTAATGATGAAATGTTCAGAACCTTTTCTCTTAGACTGGGAATGAGACATGGATGTCTGCTATTACAGCTTCAACATTATATCGGAGATACTAGCCAGTGCAATAGGCAAGAAAAAGAAATAAAAGGTGTAAGCACTGTAAATGACAAACACTGCCATCTCTCAAGATAATGTGATTTTCTATATAAAAAAGTCAAAGAAGCTATAGATAAATTATTAGAATTAGTAAGTGAATTTAGAAAGTTTGCTACTAATAGTATCAATATACAAAAATTAAATTTTTGTATTTTTATAAATAAATATTATTCATTATTCATTTATAAATAAATATTTCAATTCATTTCAATTAAATTAAATTAAATTAAATATTTAAGTTCATTATAAATAAATGAAATATTATTCATTATTCATTTGTAAATAAATGAATAAAAATGCCATTTTTAATCACATCAGCAAACACTGAATACCTAAAATGTATCTAACAAAATACATTTAGCATCTTCACACAGAACATGACTTACACAAGTTCACATAGCTAGATGGTCTCAGGACTAAGACCAGCCCAGGTGTTCTGATTTTACATCCAATTCTCTTTCCACTGTTTCACACAAGACAATAAATATATGTGGATTTAAGGAGTTTTGGGTTGAGACTGGTGTGTATGGATGGAAGACGAGTGACCCCAATATTCCTTGGTCCTATGAGTTTTCTTTTTTTTTTTTAATTTTATTTATTTATTTGACAGACAGAGATCACACAAGCAGGCAGAGAGGCAGGCAGAGAGGGGAGGGGAGAAGTAGGCTCCCTGCCGAGCAGAGAGCCCGATGTGGGACTCGATCCCAGGACCCTGGGATCATGACCCGAGCCAAAGGCAGTGGCTTAACCCACTGAGCTACCCAGGAGTCCCGGTCCTATGAGTTTTCAATATGCCCTAAGGTTCTAAAACAGATTCTGTGAGAGTAAAATGAGCACTAGATTCAGTCAGAAAGTTCTTGCTGATTACAGGCTGTGAAACCTAGTCAAGACCTAACCTTCTCAAATACAAAATGGCAATAAAAATGAAGTCATATGTGAGAATAGTTTTTAATGATCTAGGAAATGCTTTATAAAAGTTTTAAAAACTCTATTATGCAGAATATTAAAATGAAAAATGACAAATAAAAAATTGTAGTCTGTTGAGTGTCAAGTTTATATGTACATTTCCCAATTAAATATTTTACCTATGCTATTAAATTATGTCTTTACTAAATGCATTTTTTTAAAAATAGGAAAAGTACTTTCTGGTTCCCAGTCCCTCCCAGCCTTATTTCTAAGACTTTCTCATCTTTTTTTCTCTTCAGATGTTCTCCCTCTCCTGCTAGGATACACTAACTTACCATTTGCATCTTATATTGTACACCATTGAGAAAAACCTTAATTCCCTTCCTTCTTTCCCTCCTTCCCCCAAAGTCATTTCATACATTTTCCTTCCCACCCACACTTACATATGAGTAAGGCTTATACTCATATGATAATAAATATTATTTATTTAATGCATAAATTATGCCAAGTACTGTAACAAGGTCTATATGTGTTCTTCATCTCATTGAATCCTTACAAAGCCTTGTAACATAGGTATTACTGACCCCATTTCTGTGGGTCAGAAATATTAAGTGACCTAGTCATGGGCCTTACAGAGTAAGTAGAGTTGGGACTCACTCAAGGCCCTCTGAGTCCAATTCCTACATATTTCCTACTTTGCAACACTGCAGAAGTTTGCTTATGGGTAAGTCTTTCCTGGTTTGGAGACTGCTTTCTTCTGTGGGAACATGGCAACTCAGACAGGAATTAGGTGGTCCTCAGAGTTTGGGCCATTGACTATGTCTGGAATTTCTCTTTACCCAGAATGTCTCAATACTTACAGAGATACAGGTATCAGTGATATGACTCTTGGAACAGAAATGGGGACTTCTGGGCCAGGGAAAATTCCAAGAAGAGAAAACTAAAGGAAAAGCTAAACTGAGCACTAAGAACAATTAAGGCTGAAAGAAGCAGAAATCTACAGAGGTGGTGCAATTAGTGTATCAGAGATGGCTCTTCTGGTTTTCCCTCATTTCCCTACAGGAAGCATCTGAAGAAGTCCTGATGGTGATGCATCAAGTAAGTAACTGTTGACATGACAGATTAGGATTTATTCATGCAAAGAGGAATTCTCTTGTTCTCTTTCCTAAAAACACCAGCCAAAAAAATCTTCCACACCCTTCAGTACACTCTTCCAACAGCTACTTTTGCTATGTTTTGATCCCATCTGGAGGCAGACACTGACCTCAGTGAAGCTTAGATATCCCTAGGACCCTAGACTCTACTATAAGTTTTCTGGAGTCTTTTCTGGAGGCTAGTCAAGTATGTGGGCTTTTCCCCATCCCCACCCACCTGTTCTATAATCACTATGGCTCTTCATTTACTGTTATTTTTTCAATTAAAAAAATATTTAGCTAATAAAATAGCTTTGAAAACAAGTGACTTATGGAGTCTTTGAACAGAAGTAGGGATAAAGACTCCCTCTTTGGTTTCCATATTCATGATTGATTGTCTAGATCCTGTACATGAAGAAATAGAACACAAAATCCCAAAAGTGCAGGTAGGTAAAGACCTAGTAGTTGTCCGGCAACTACTACTTCATTTTGTGACTTGAGCCATAATCTTCCCCATCTTGGATTCAATTTCTATTTCTAATAAGAAATTTAAAACTAGTGCCTATGCACATCCTTCTGTTTCAGTGTTTTTCTGGCTCACTAAACTTCCCACAGAAGAGCAGACCTGTCCTGGGCACAAAATGTACCCTGCTCTTTGAACCAGGCTGTCTAAAACCTCCAAAGTAGGTCTCCAACATGTGAAAGGAACTCTAGCAGTAGGGGTCTTCTGTAGAGGGCTCCAAATGGATTCAGCACAAAGCAGGCTTAGTTCCCAATCAATGCTAGGTTCAGAGTCAAATTCAAACTCAAAACAGCTCACTTCAAGATCACCTCTAGGGAAAAGATCAAGTGTTCAGGCATCTAACTGATGCTTCTTTGAGTCTTTTGGTTTCAGCTAAAAGAATATGGTACCCCTCTATCATTTTACACTTCTTTTGTCTCCTCAGTGTTCAGAAGAGCTTGGGCCCAATTCACGTGACTTATATTTTTTCTTTAACACCTTGCTGGCAATCTTGTGTCAGGTGGGCCCTGGAGAGGGATGTTGAGTAGGCACTCCTGGGAGCCAGGAACTGTTCACTGTTCACTGCTCATAGGAGAAGCATCAGTAGCCAGAACCAAAGAAGCCCTCAGTCCAGAGATGGACAAGCTACAAATGAGGCTGGAGGAGGGCACAGGAGTGCAGAAGGCTCCTGGCTACAAACTGCTTTGCTGATAGAGGAACAGGGGATACATACATACATACTGGTGAACTCCGGTGTATGAGACTGTACTGAGGGCTTCTTTAGTCTCTAGTAGTCCCCACACCCTCACTCTTTCTCCCCAAGCACATATAATCCCAGTGTGACTAGTTCAATAATTTCATTACTTTCCTAAAGTTACCTACTTCTTTAACCTGACACTCCTAACTTTGAGCTGATAATTCCCAGAGGAAATGTTCTATTCTTGCTACAGGTGATCTCTGACTTTCTAATCCCCACACATGGAGTTACTCTTTTTTCTCCCCTTCAGTTTGAGGAGAGGCCCTCTTTCATCTATGGTCAGTGCCTCTCTCTGCTCTGGATCCCAGCCTGACCCTTCTTTTTGAGCATCTCCCTAAATCAACCATGCTCTTTCTCTACTGTTGTTTCTCCCTTCCAGGAAGACTTTGCACTCAATATATACATAAAAACTACATACGTCGGGATGCCTGGGTGGCTCGGTTGGTTAAGAAGCTGCCTTCGGCTCAGGTCATGATCCCAGCATCCTGGGATCGAGTCCCACATCAGGTTCCTTGCTCGGCAGGGAGCCTGCTTCTCCCTCTGCCTCTGCTTGCCACTCTGTCTGCCTGAGCTCTCTCTTTCTAATAAATAAATAAAAATCTTAAAAATAATTACATATGTTTATTCTACATATGTTATTTAAAATAAAAAAAGGACAATTAGTAACCCTCTCTTCCATAAGTCCATAAGTAGTCTTAAAGATATAATGAAATTTACAGCCCTCCCATGAATAATGAAGTCAATTGCTTTTAAAGGCTTCTACATGTAAAAACACAGATTTAGATACTTTCCCATTTGAGACACAAAGGAAAGTACAAGTTAGTGAAAATTTTACCCTCAACCATCTATGTTTTAATACAACTCTAAGATTGTCCCAATCCTTCAGAAAAGATATATATGGAACATACAACAGAGGTGCTATATTCTATATAACATAGTATATACAATATAGTATATAACACCTCTGTTGTATCCCATAGTCAAGTATGTTACTATTTCTATAATGAAATTTCTGAGTACTCCTTCTATGTGGGATTAAAAAGAGGTTACACATAGTCCCTTTTACATTTTTCCAGAGTTTGGTTCTTGGAAGAGAGACTGCATTATGTACTCAATAAACCCTTTAAAATCAGAAGGTTGAAATTTTTATTTTTCAACTCAACGCAGGTGATAAAACAAGAGAGAGAAGGGCAGAGAGATGGAGAGAGAGAGAGAGAGAGAGAGAGAGAGAGGGAGGGAAACACAATGGTCATGAATTTGGACTTGTAGTGCACAATTCGTGGGTGTCAATCCTGACTTCACCACTCACTGGCTAAGTAACCTTAGGTAAATTCATGATCTGTGCAACCCTCAGTTTCTTCATTTATAAAAAGGGACCATCCCTTTTACCTTACAAGATTGCTGTAATGAATAAATAAGATTGCTTTAAAGTATACCAGAACTGTCCTGGCTGACAGCTTAATAAATGTTAGTTCTCATGTCTGTTTATATGACAAAAATAAAAGTAGAGAAAGGAAGCTTGCAACAAAAATTATTGCAAAAGACATTAAAGAAAAGTAAACCATAATTTATGACCATAAGTGTAAAAATTACAGTAGTATTAAATACAAAGTTTTAAATATTCTCATTAAAAGGCACAGGTTTAAGAAACAAAAATCTAATGATATCCTGTTTAAAGATAAACTACATATAACAATATAATACAGAATTGTTAAAACTAAAGTGTAGACAAAGATATACATAGTGAAAATATGTAAAAAGAAAGAATGAGTGTTTGCAAGCCAGATTGTCTTGGGGCTCTCCACACTGAGGGTGGAAGCTGAAGTGCAAGCCAGTGTGTCCCAAGTGTTCAGTACAAGGAGTGCCTTGGCTAGGTTGGCTGAAGCTGAGGCTGGTACAAGCAGGAGTGTTCCAGGGCACTCTGCATGGGGGGTGCCCTTGTAGTGTTGGTTCCATGTCAAAGGAACGAGACTGATACAAAGTGAGTCAAGCAAAGCTTTATTTCACGCCAAGCATCGAGAATCAAATGGACCGTTCGGGGTCGCCTCTTACAGAGAGGGTGACGACTCGCAGCCTCACAGACTAACTTTTATAGAGTAAAGGCCATGTGGTTGAGCCTGGCCACACACAGGTGACCAATGAGATTGTAACACACAGAGAAAGCTGCACAGTCATGCTAGGTCACACACAGGCAGCCAATTGAATTACAATTCACCCCATAGTAGCTATTTGAACTAGCCTATCACCTTGGTCAGAATTGGTGCCCAAGAGGTGCCCAAAAGGCAGGGCCCACACTCCTTGGTAGCTAGGGAGACAGTATGCGCGCCCCATTGATTGGATGTCTCCACCTGGCCTGACTCATCCCTGCATTCAGACTCTGTTATTAGGGACTGGTAGACCATATTCTACTGGTTTCTGGGACTTGCTTTTAAATAAGTTCCCCGGGGCGGGGGGCAGGGTCAGTTTAAGTTTTACTGCATAAACAACAAAATCACTGCTTAACCAATGGAATCACTCTAGCTAAATAGGCCCTTACAGTAGGTTGGCTGAAAGTGATGAAAGCATGGACCTGAGTTTCCCAGAGTGCTCCAAGCAGGGGACACTCTGGTGAGGTAGCTGGATCTGAAGCAATCAGCCAAGAATTTCCTGAGCGCTTGCACTGGAGGGCGGAATGTGTTGAGGGCGGGGGGAGTGCCCTGGAAAGCTTTCTGATGCTAAAATGGTGGTATTGTCTGCTAAGTGTAATAAATCAGACTGAGTAAGACGAATACCATATGTGGAATCTAAAAAAACACAAATGAATAAACAAAAGGCAGAATCAGAGAACAAGCAGATGGTTTCCAGAGGGGAGGTGGGTGGGGGAATGTGCAAAATGGATGAAAGGAAGTGGGAAATACAGGTTTCCAGTTATGGAAGGAAAAAGTCACAGGATGAAAGACACAACATAAGTAATGTAGTCAATGATACTGTGATAACTATGTACTGGGACAGATGGCTACATGTGTGGTGAACATAGTATAATGTATAAACTTGTTGAATCACTATGTTGCACACCTGAAACAAATGTAACATTGCATGTCAACTATATCCAAATAAAAAAATTAAAATGAAAGATTAAGTGGAAATACTTATATCACAGAAACTGAAATTCAAATAAAAACCATTAAGCCAAAAAAAGAGTTCCATTTTATAACAGGTATAATCCACAATAAAGGCAAAGCTACCTTTTACTGCTACATAGTATAATTTCAAAATGAATGAAGCAAAAATGTGTAAATATAGCCAGAAGCACAATTATGATGATATATATATACATATATCATAACTATGTAACAAAATATATCTATATTAAATACATATAATTATATATCAAAGTATACATAAAATAAATATACATATGTAGTTTTTAGTCTTTGATGGATGACATGGAGAGAAAATCGACAATACTGCAGAAGATTTGAACATATAATCAGTAAAATAACACAATCCTGATACTGAAACCTAAATAACAATCACTATTAATTATAATATATATGACCCATTCCCAAATACAAGTTAATTTGATTTAATTTTTTAAAAGATTTTATTTATTTATTTGACAGAGAGAGATCACAAGTAGGCAGAGAGGCAGGCAGAGATAGAGAGGGGGAAGCAGGTTCCCCACTGAGAAGAGAGCCTGATGCGGGGCTCGATCCCAGGACCCTGGGATCATGACCTGAGCCGAAAGCAGAAGCTTAACCCACTGAGCCACCCAGGTGCCCCGACAGTATTTCTTTAAAACAAAAACAGATATCTATAATGTGAAAAAATATGGGGGCACAAACTGATATCTAATATACTACTTATAGTGAATTGCCAGATGCATTTTTATTTTTCAAAAGATTTTATTTATTTATTTTGGGGGAGAGAGAGAGAGAGAGTGAGAGAGAGGAAGGAGGAGCAGAGGGAGAGGGACAAGCAGATTTCCTGCTGAGCAGGGAGACTGATGTAGGATTCCATCCCAGGACCCTGAGATCATGACCTGAACTGAAGTCAGATAACTAACTGAGCCACCCAGGCACATGAAAAGACACATTTTTATTAGAATTAGGAACAAAACAAAAATGCCTGCTCAAACTATTATTTTTTTTACTATTATGGAATTATTGGCTTATATTAAAATATATGGATAATAAATAAAAGTTTTAAGGATGAGAAAGAAGGATATTTAACTTGCATTTTTATAAAATTATGATCTATATCATATTAGGATTATTTAGGAGCAAAGAGAATCTCAGATCAGCTTATGAAACTAAAAGAGGGGTTGTTGAATTGGAATTGGAGTA
Organism: Taxidea taxus jeffersonii; assembly: GCA_003697995.1. Classification (NCBI taxonomy): domain Eukaryota; kingdom Metazoa; phylum Chordata; class Mammalia; order Carnivora; family Mustelidae; genus Taxidea; species Taxidea taxus. The sequence goes on from RCUC01168593.1 coordinate 42,566, forward strand.
CTTTCAGGTTAGAGGCAATCTTCATCCACTTTTCTCATGGACATTATCCCTCTAATATTAAGTCTCTGACTTATCTCTTCTTGTTAGTCTCCTCAAGCTAAGAGAACCTGATTACCTTATTTAATCGCAATTTCAAATGGAGTATTACTATCCGTAGCTCCTAAATCTGGCATTCTTCTCTGGTCTAGTGGTCATGTCTGTATTTCTTCATGACAATTTTAGTAGCATGTTTTCACTCCAAAGACAGTTTAAAAAAAAAAATACTTGAATTCTACATCCTTGGATAAGGATTAGAAAGCTGATACTGGCATTTGATTTCAGCCCCTGAATTTGCATTCTGATCTATCATTGTGAGGATGCCAAGTTATCACCTAAAATGAAAGCAATTAAATTTGATGTCTTATTTGGTAATGGTAAAGCAGTGTTGTTGCAGACCAAATCTCCTTTCCAAAACTTAAAATTTTAAACAAAATATAAATATATATATAAGTATACAGTCTTTTAACATTGAAGTTATCAGAGATTTAGCAAAACAGCTGGAATTTGAAGGGTTACATGAGTAATATCTTGACTTTACATATGTATACATAAATCATTGTGTCCCACGACTACAGAAGGCTCACTGTATTCATATGTACCTGAAACATTTTCTAAAGTTCATTACATACCAGGACATTAAAAAATCTCAGTCAATTTTAAAGAACTGAAATCAGACAGAACATGGTATTTTCTAAGTAGAAATAGTTCAATATTTCAGTATTTCAATAAAAAATGGCTAGAAAATCCTTAAATGTTTGCAAAATAAGCAACACTTTCATATACTCACAGATCAGAGAAGAAATAACAATGGAAGTTAAATTTGATGCATTAAGCTGTCTGGCTGCAATTATGTTGGCAGTTCTAATGTAGAAATCCTACAGTTATCTTCTATTGTTTTATTCATGCTTAATTATTTTAATAGTTACTAGTTAGAATTAATTTTTCTTTTGCAGTGATAATTTACAGTTAAAAGATCTTTCCACAGTGATGGGCCATTTTATTTATTTATTTATTTATTTATTTATTTATTTTTAAAAAGATTTTATTTATTAGTTAGAGAGAGAGAGAGAGAGCACAGGCAGACAGAGAGGCAGGCAGAAGCAGAGGGAGGAGCAGGCTCCCTGCCAAGCAAGGAGCCCGATGTGGGACTCGATTCCAGGACGCTGGGATCATGACCTGAGCCGAAGGCAGCCGCTTAACCAACTGAGCCACCCAGGCGTTCCCCCCCCCTTTTTTTTTTTTAAAGAATGATGGGCCATTTTAATTGATACAGGCAAAAGATGAAATTTTGAAGACTAATCAGTTCTTGGGCTAAGTGGAGGGTAAAAGATATCAAAATGCAGTGAAAGAACTAAAGGTAATCACCAGCAACTGCATTATTAAATACAAATGAAAGACTTCATTAAACAATTTTTTTTAGTATTTTACTGCAATAGCATTAAATTGTTTCATTAAAACAGCATATGACAGTGCACCTGGGTGTCTCAGTTGGTTAAGTGACTGCCTTCAGCTCAGGTCATGATCTCAGGGTCCTGGGATTGAGTCTCACATCAGGCTCCCCCCTGCTCTTTGGGGAGCCTGTTTTCCCTCTCCTTCTGCCTGCCACTCCACCTGCTTGTGCTCTCTCTCTCTGTCAAATAAATGAATAAAATCTTTTTAAAAAATAGCATATAGTAGGGGCGCCTGGGTGGCTCAGTCAGTTAAATGTCTGCCTTTGGCTGAGGTCATGATCTCAGGGTCCTGAGATCAAGCCATGTGTAGGGCTCCCAGTTCAGTAGGAAGTCTGCTTTTCCCTCTACCCCGGTTCCTCCCCCACTTGTGCTCACTCTCACTCTCTCTCAAATAAGTAAATAAATAAAATATTTTGAAAAATTAAAATAGCACATGGTATATAATAAGAGTCAATTATTAAAAAAGAAAAATAAACAACAGTGTTAATTACAGTGATTCAAATGATAATCCATTATGCTCAGGATCAAATAGATAAAATCAGCCAAACAAAAAGCAAACAAATATAGCTTTGTATTACTAAACCAAACATAGATAATATTTTTTTAAGATTTTATTTATCCATTTGACAGACAGAGATCACAAGTAGGCAGAGAGAGAGGAGGAAGCAGGCTCCCTGCTGAGCAGAGAGCCCGATGCAGGATTCGATCCCAGGACCCTGAGATCGTGACCTGAGCTGAAGGCAGAGGCTTTAACCCACTGAGCCACCCAGGCACCCCTAATGTTGTTGTTTTTTTTTTTAAATTTAAAAGGGTATATACACTTTTTGAATTAAGTAAGTGTGTGTGTGTGTGTGTTGTGTTGTGTGTGAGATACCTACTTGTGAAATAATATATGGATATATGTCCATAATATATGGTCTCTGCTCCTTGTTTCTGCTAGTATTGGCTCTTAGACCCCAGTTACTGATAGCTCCTAAATCTTTGTAGTTTCTTGAGTGATAAGAGCATCTGACACAAAGTTCCTAAGTCCCTTATGATGTCCTGAATGATAAACACACCAACTCTTGGTGGGCTCCTGGATGAGGGCTGACCACTAAAAAAACCAAGCTGTGATTAGAGACTTGGAACTTTCAGTCCTACACCTCATCATCCAGCTCCTTTCCAGGGAGAGGAGCTGGAAAAAAAGTAAATGGATTAGGTCTATGTGATGACGCTTTCATAAAAGTCCCTAATGGATGGTGTTTGGAGAGCTTCCAGGTTACCAGGCTTGTGGAGATGCCAGGAGTGTGGCCCCAGAATGCAAATGGAAGCTCAGTAACTCTTCTCACATACTTTTCCCTATGCATCTCTTTCATCTGCTTCTTCCTGAGTTTTGTTCCTTTATAATAAACTGCTAACCTAATCAGTAAATTGTCTTCCTGAGCACTCTGAGCTGCTCTTGCAAATTACCAAACCCAAGGAGGGATTGCGAGAACCTCTGATTTATAGCTGCTTTGTCAGAAGCACAGGTAACTACTAGACTTGTGATTGTGATTGTGATTGGTGTCTGAAGTTGTGGAAGGGGCCCAGACTAAGTCTTTCACCTCCAAAGTCTGTGCTGACCCCAGAGTCAGAACTGAATTGAATTGTACACCTAGCTGATAGCAGAGAATTGGTCAGTGTGGGAAAAAAAAAATCCACACTTTTGGCCATGGAAGTGTTGTGAGTATGAGAGTGAAAGAAAACATAATGTGTTTTTCCAGCATATATTTACTTGTCAATATATAACAAATATCATATATGTGGTATGTGCATCATAATTTTCATTATTATATATTCTCTTTGCCAGTAATACTTAAAAGATATAATAGGAAAAGATATTTCATTTACATTATCTGTTAAAAAAAACAGATTAATCCTGAAGAAGGAACATAATCAGTGTGAAGAAAAATCACATGTTTCCCAAGTAGAAAATCTCAGTGAATAGAGGTTTCATTTTCCCAGATCCAAATCCTGACTGTTGCAAAAATATCTATTCAGTTTTCCAAGATTCATTGTTTATGCACCACACTCAGTTCTTTCCAGTCACAGGCATCAATGATATTGTTTAGGGCCATCCAGTATTTCCCATGCAAGTACTCTTGGCAGTTTATGGAAATTGAGAAGATATGCTTAAAAAAACGAAGAAATACCCATGGGATTTCCCACAAATAAAGGCGGGTCATGAGGAAGGGAACAAACATCCACTAGTAGCTGATGAAAGTTAGTCTCCTTCCCCAGATATTTTTGGATGTTTGTTCCCTTATTATTGTATACTTATACAATAAATCTTGGAAAACTGAAAAAAAAGAATAGATATTTTATATTATACTGCAATATAATATAAATATCTATATTTATATATAAAAATACAAATATATAAAAATATATATTATTATATAATATAGATATATAATTATAATTGAAAAACCTTACAAAATTCTAATTGTTCCATAATTATGAAATAATTCATATTAACCCAAATCAAATGAAATCATATCCTTGCTTTTCCTTTGTTCATCAGATTTAATAGGTCACCAAGTTTCTTAATACTACTTTGTAAATATATCTGAGATGTTAGCTTCTTAAAGATGAAGTTCTAGGGAAACCAGATATTCTAAATGAGACATGTGGCTGGTTGTGTTCTTTACCAAGACCCTTTTTCTCTGAAGTAATCAGTTTGCTACTTCCACAATAAACCAGGAGTTTACTCCAAAGTACATTTTTAATTTTTTAAAAATTTTTAAAAAGATTTTATTTATTTATTTATTTGACAGAGAGAGACACAGTGAGAGAGGAAACACAAGCAGGGGAGTGGGAGAGGGAGAAGCAGGCTTTTCACCCAGTAGGGAGCCTGATGGATGCTGGGCTTCATCCCAGGACTTTGGGATCATGACCTGAGCTGATGGCAGACACTTAACCAATTGAGCCACCTAGGCACCCCCATTTTTTATTTTTGAGATAATTAGTATGAGCATCATATATCAATATCATGCAGTTATTAACTTCTACATTTTATTGAAAAAATTTTTTGAAAACAAGGCGATATATCTTTTTTTTAAGATTTTTTATTCATTTATTGGACAGACAGAGATCACAAGTAGGCAGAGAGGCAGGCAGAGAAAGAGGAGGAAGTAGGCTCCCTGCGGAGCAGAGAGCCCGATGTGGGGGCGATCCCAGGACCCTGAGATCGTGACCTGAGCTGAAGGCGGAGGCTTTAACCCACTGAGCCATCCAGGCGCCCCCAAGGTGATATATCTTAATAAAGCATAAAACACTCAAGATGTTGGCAAGTTTGGAAATTAGGAGAGGCTTGGATCAGAAATTGGGTTTGCTTGGTGCACATGGAAGTTATCAAGATCTGTTGACTAAGGAGGTGACTTCTACTTCTGACCATTATAGCTGATTAATTGTCTCACAGTATTCTTTGCTTGAATAATTAACATACTAAATTTAAAAAACTTAATGGGTTACCAAGATGACAGTTTTGGCTCTTCAGAGCTCACAAATGAAGTGAAAGAAGAAATCCTAGGAGTTAAGCAAGTACTCTAACCAGCTTGATACAGAGGGTAAGAGATAAAATCTAGAAACCAGCTAGGCTAGGGAGTTTAATAGGAAAATCCTAATAGAAATAATTCCAGCAGGAGAACTCCAATAGTAAATTTGACAAACATTCATTGGAATAAATCCCAGAAGCAGCATTGCCTAGCAGTGTAAGCATGGACTCTGTACCTAAACTACCTGGGTTTAAACCCCAGCTCTCCCACTCACTTTGGGAAAGTCACTTTTCCTCTCAGTGCATAAGTTTCTAAGTTTGCAAAATGAGGAAAATAATAGTATCTATGAAAATAATAGTATCTGTCTCATAGAGTTGTTCAGAGCATTAAATTAGTTAATATACATAAGTTCTTAGAATGCTTGGTACATAGCAAGAATTATATAATTGTTAGAAATAAGGTGCTACAATCTCAGTGTGAGCATAAATAAGAAATAATCTACCATGGGGATGGAACCATGAGAAAATTGGCCCTTTTGACATTGGAGTTGGGTAAAGAGGGAAAGAGACATTTCCTGCAAATTCATAACTACAGCTGGTGCTCAGACAAGTGTGAAGTCTGAATTCATGCTGTCTGTGTGTGTGGTCTGAAACACCTCAAGCAGAGCATCGGGCTCTCTGCTCAGCAGAGAATTTAATTTAAAGTGGGGCTGACTCAAAGGTAACTGAAGGAAATAGATAACCTTTCTATGAGATTAGAATTTAGCTTAAGCTACAATTTAGAATTTCATGGCCAGAAAAATTACCTTTCAAGAAACAAAGTAATTCTCAGGCAAACAAAAACAATTCATCACAAACAGACTGACACAGAGAATTCTAAAGGATCAGATATGGACATGAGAAAACGATCACTAATGAAAGAAAACGATCACTAATGCAAAAAGACATTGTAAACTTGCCTGCATTTCATTAAGGTTTCAAGAGCAAGTGGGCTGGTGGATACGCCATTGGAATCAATTATTAATGTGTAATTAGTCACTGATTCTCAAAATGATATTCAGTATTTGTAAAATGTTTTCAGTCCCTTCTATAAAAGATTCTAAGTATCATGGTTTAATAAAAAATCTCAAGGGCTATAGTTTAATAAAACAATCCCCAAAGTAATGATAAATAAATTTTATCAGAGAATTCAGTATTTATAGTTGGTAATTCTATTATAAAATGTTTTGTTGGCATGCAAAGGCAATATTGATATAAATAACCTCTAATTTTACACTGTAATACAAAGTTTTTTTGTAATTTAGTAAGGTATAGTGATCTATAGAATGTAAAGGGAAAATACAAAACATTTGAAATTTCCTGTATTTGTCCTATAAGTTATGAAATATCATTATAATGCTATATATAATCTTGTGTTTTGTCTATAAATGTACCTTCATAAATATACTTTCCATAAATCAAGTCTCCTCAGCATACTGTAAATACTATATAAATAACAATCATATTATTTTTTAAAAAAAGACATGGTGAGCCAATGTCTCACCTGGGTAAATCTAAATAAAAACTGATTGATTAAATAATATAGTAGTGATAACGTCTAATTTGTGGGGCAAAAGGGAAGAACTAAAATACTGGATTTAAGTGGCATATAAATTTGGGATGTTGTTTCTTGAAGTATTTTATGATCTTTATATTGTTTTGGAAGAGGTAAAGATACTAACTCTAGATTGATAATTAGATAGATACTTTAGTTAGAAAGGTACTAACTTTAGGATAGCCATCAAAAAATAGGCAGGGATGCCTGGGTTACTCAGTTGGTTAAAAATCTGCCTTTGGCTCAGGTCATGATCCTAGGGTCCTGGAATCGAATCCCGTATCAGGCGCTTTGGTCAGCAGGCGGCCTGCTTTTCCTTTTCTCTCTGCCTGCCACTTCCTCTGCTTGTGCGAGTGCACGTTCTCTCTCTCTCTTTCTCTCTCTCTCTCTCTCTCTCTCTCTCTCTCAGATAAATAAATAAATAAATAAGTAAAATCTTTAAAAAAATTGACAAGCAGAGGAAAAAGTGGAAAGGAAAAAGGAGTGAGAAATAAAAAGAAGTTACAGTAGAAGTGGGGCACATAGAAATGGATCTGAACACATCAGTAATTACTGAAATAATTGTTGATTAAACTCTTCTCTTCAAATAATTTTCAGACTGGTTAAAATAATCAAAATGCAGCCCTGTGCTGCTTACAAAGGCATTCCTAAAAACACAGAATAAATAATGTTAAGGTGAAAAAAGCAAGCCATAGAAAAAAAACCTTACAGTATGACTCTACTCATACAAATTTCAAGAACAGGTAAAACTAAAAAAATTATTTAGGGATAAAAGCAGAGGAATGAGTATTGTGCAATTCAGTACAAAGGTTACATCTGGGGAGAGAAAAAGGGTGAGATGATGGGGCTACCCCTTCGAGCTTCTAAGGCTCTGGGAATGCTCTATTTCTTAAGTGAAAGATAAAAATAAAGGTAGTCTTGTGACAAAACATACAGAAGCAAGAACTCAGCCCCCCGGGGCTCCTGACAGCATGGCCCAGGCAACCAGGTCAGGAAGCAGAGGTCCTCAGAGAAAGTGCTTGCACAGGAAGAACTATCTCATCTGGTCTGTAACTTCTGCCATAGCCTCAGGCTATCTTCACTTCCAAGGACAAAATAGTGACCACTACCCAGGCACACTGGCTGTTTGATGGCTTCAAGTGCTCTCAGGTGAGGTGAAGGAAGTTTGTAAGTCACTGTTCTGGAACATCTGTTCCTTGGCTTTATGCTGTGCTGGTTTCTGGAGAGTCTTTTAGCTCCCAAATGGCAGTGGAAGGAATGGACTGGTCTGCCTTCAGTAGATGGTTCAGCATTTTCCCTCTTTCCAATGTCTTAAAATAATGTAGGTTTTTATTTTTCTCTTTTACAGTCTTGCAGAGGATGTGATCATAAGATCACACAGTCAAATATTCTCATCTTGACTACTTAACAGATCAACTCTCTCATTTAAAAGAGATTCTTCATTTTGAGATGTCAGAACTGTATCTTTCACCAAACATAGTTTTCTCAAACATTAGTTGCCCTAGAACATTTTTTCTCATACTTCTCATACTCACCTGGCTGACTAATTAAAACATAGATTGTTGAGCTTTACTGTTGATTCAGTAGATTAGTGATTGGGCCTGAGAATCTGCCTTTCTTGCCAGCTCACAGATAATGCTGATTCTGCTGGTTTTTAGATGACATTTTGAGAACCACTGACCTCAAATATTTTATCCTCTCAAGGTATTTCTGAAGATCTATCTTCCCCATTCTCTGACTGAATACTACACAGAGAATCCCTCTTCTGAGGAGCACATTCACTGCCTCAGCATCCTCTGCAGAGCTGCTTTCACCTCCTGGTTCTTGAGGCTGTAGATGAGGGGGTTCAGCAAGGATGTGATCACAGTGTACTGAATGGAGACCACTTGTTCCCACACTGAGCCTGAGGCGGGGCTGATGTACCTAAATAGAGCTGTCCCATAGAACAAGAGCACCACAGTGAGGTGGGAGGAGCAGGTAGAGAAGGCTTTGGCTTGGCCCTCAGAAGAGCGGATGTTCAGAATGGCAGAAATGATTCTGGAGTAAGAAAAGAGGATCAGGGGAAGTGTCAGCAGTCCCAGAAATGCACTGGACCCTGACAGAAGGAATTTGTTGGCAGTGGGATCAGTACATGACAGAGGGAAGAGTGAGGGTAGCTCACAGCAGAAGTGGAAGATAATGTTGGACCCACAGAAACGTAACTTGTGGATGAAAAGATTATTTACTAGTGAGTTCAGAAAACCCATTACCCATGCTGCACTAACCATTACCATGCAGAGAGGCTTGTTCATGACCATGGTGTAGAGCAGTGGATGGCAGATGGCAGCATAGCGGTCATAGGCCATGGCAGAGAGAAGACTGGCTTCAGCACACCCAGAGAGAAGAAAAAAGAAACTCTGGGTGATGCAGCCCCACACCGAGATGCTTTTCCTCTGAGATAGGAAGTTCTGTAGCATTTTGGGCATAGTAACTGAAGAGAAGCAGATATCTAGGAAGGACAGGTGTCCAAGGAAAAAATACATGGGGATGTGGAGATGAGAATCCCCTCTGATCACCAGGATCATCACCAAATTCCCCATCAGGGTCAGGAGGTAAATCCCCAGGAACAGTACAAAGAGCAGAATCTGGATGTGGCAGTTAGCAGACAGCCCAAGGAGGATGAACTCAGTGAAGAAAGTGAAGTTGTTCATGGTTGTTTATAAATTCCATTCCTAGAAAGGAATCAACTGTATTACAGAATCTGAGTAGTTTCTAATAATCAGAATATCACTCCCACACCCTAAAACTTTTCAAGAAATACTCCTTTCAGCTTAAAAATATAAAAAGTAAACAAGTTGAGTGTTTCCAGTTGTGACTGCTATGGGCTGAACTGTATCCCTTTCTCTCCAAAAATATGTTGGAAGTCCTAACCCTCAGTACCTCACAACATGACCTTACTTGGAACTAAGATAATTACAGATGTGGTAAATTAAGATTAGCTCATACTGGAATAGGGTGGGCTCTTAATCCAATAGGACTGATGTCCTTATAAGAAAGAGGAGAGCACCATGTGAAAACAGACACACAAAGGGAAGACAGCCATGTGACAAAACAAGCAGAGATTGGAGTGATGCAGCTGCAAGCCAATGAATGCCAATGATTGACAGCCACCACCATAAGCGAGGAAGAGGCAGGGAAGGATTCTTCCATACAAGTTTCAGGAGGAAGTAGTCCTACTGACACCTTGATTTCAGAGTAACAGCCTCTAGAACTATGAGACAATAAATTTCTATTGTTTTAAGCCAGTGTTTGGTACTTTGCTATATCAGCTCTAGGCAACTATTAACAGTAACGTTCAAGATTTCTGCCCATTGGCCCTTCCCAACTGACCTCATTAATTTTGTCAGTGAATATAGCAAACATATTGGAACCTAAATCAAATTACATCCTTTGACCCTTAAGAGTATACTTATGAAAACAAATAAACAGGATGCTCCAAATGAAACTTTTCTAGAAAACAGACATTTAGTTGCAAGTCTTTTTATATTTAGGTTTGGATTGTAAAGCCAAAAACTACAGAACTGACCATCTATTGTAGACAGTCTGAGTTTTGGATAAAGATGTGGAAAAGGGACTTGGAAAATGCTAGTAGGGATTGTATGGGACTTTCTAAACATTTCAAGATCCCTCAAGGGTACCCTGTCTATTCAAGTCCATATACTGGCAAAGCTGGAGAAATGTTTGTGGGAATGGGTGGACATGCCCCAGAAAAGCTTGTTCTGTCCTCAAGCCCAGGAAGTCAAGTTCTCACAGCATCTCAGAGTAAGGATATGAAGGCTCACAGAGACGAGGTGACTTTCTCTGAATTGCAATTTATCAGCAGAACAAGAATTAAACAGAACACTCTGTTCTCAGTCCTGTGCTCTTTCCAACACAACACAGCCAGCAGAGGGATGACATATTTTTTGAGTCATTTAAAGTATGTTTTACATATTTTTGAGTCATTTAAAGTATGCTTAGAGGACTACATAGCTGTGTCATAAATATAGCACTGTGCTTAAAATTAAAAAGCTGGACCTGAGAGCTATGTGAACTTGAGCAAGTCATTTAACCCTTCTGAAGGACAATTTTTCACATCTTTAAAATGGAACAATTACATCTGTCTCATGTGGTTGACATGAACTTATTTAAAAAGGCTTTTCAATGGTTAAAGACAAATTTCTGGAGAAACCATTCTGAGGAGCTTTCACGGAAAGGAACTGACTACTAAAAGAAGGGATAAAAAGAAATGGGTGAGCCTTGCCCTTCTTTGGGAATATTTGTGGTTAGTGGCATTGCTTTTAACATCAAGAAAACTTCTCATTTCCAGTTCTTTCAATCATAGCAAAGGCATTGTTGGAAGAAATCCACTTCTGAAACTTTCTAAGAAACTGAACTACCAGTCTGTCCTCTCTGCCCATTATTCTTGTTTAGAGACAAGGAATATAGCTTAATGATCTCTTGCTATCCCTAAAGCCATAAGATCTTGGAACTCTAGTGAAAGTCAGGTAAGAGGGCATGAGGAGGACTCTTTCTGTGTCCTTTACTCCTGCCATTTTTGTTATTGTGTTATGTTAGTTACCATACAATACATCAATAGTTTTTGATGTAGTGTTATAAGATTCATTGTTTACATAACACCCATTTGAGAGAATGCTGTCCTATTTTCCATCTGAATGCCCTCTTGACAGCTCCTTCAAGCCAAAAGAAGGCCTGCTTTAGGGTCAGGAACCAGGGACATGAACAGAGGAGGCAGGTACCATATGAATAGAAGTGCACATAGACCAACATCTCACAAGATTCTACACCCAGGGGGAATAAATTGATCTACTTATTTACTTTAGACAAGATATTTCTCTTAAGCTTGATTTTACTTCTTTTTCAATACCATGAGGTCAGGATTCCTCCTAGTTATGCAAACCTATGAAAATTGGACTTTCGCACAGTTAGGCAAGTGGGATGAGACAATGCTCTATCTAGGCCTTGGGCAAGGTCAATTTTATAACCTGATATTTTCCAGGGTCAGACCCTGTGGTGTCAGTTCTAGCTAACATCTAAAGGGCTGGCATTCTCTGCACTGGGACTTTCTGGGCCTTGCTAAAAGCCACCAGTTCCTGTCAGTCTTTCTGTAGTAACATACCTGAGTCCTGAGAAAAGCTCCTGACCAGTTTGTAGGAGTCTTATATTTCTCCAGCGCTATTTTCTTTGGCTATCTCTTCGCCAAGATAACCCTGGGAGAGGAGCATGAGGAAATACCCCAGGGAACCTGCTCACTGCCCACGGGGCAGTATCAGAGTCATTTGAGATCTTGTGCTGACTTTGAAAGGTTGGCTGTAATTTGGAAGTAAGGGTACAGCCTGCTTCCAGGAGAAGCACAAGGCATGATGCAGAATCTGACAAATAAAACTCAGTATAGGTTTTCTCAACCTTAACTATATGAGTAAGTGCACAGAGAGGCATGAGTGTGCCTGCTAGCATGCATACAGACACACATACACACACATATACACACACAGGCACACACATACACCCCTACATACTCATACAAAGTCTAATGTTCCCTTTTCTCTTTTGGTTTTACTCCAAACTCTATTGTCTTCAGATGTGTTATGTTTTTTCCATCACATTCTCCTCACATGGCCTTGCAAGAGCAATTAGAGCTATGAGGCAGGAACTCCTAATTTTCTTGATTTCCCATTTATAAATGTATTTCTCTGCCCTTTCTTTAGTAGATGTATCTGCCTTGAATCCAAGACTAACACCTGTATATGTATTTTAACTCCCATTTCATCCTGAGCCTCTTGGTTCTTCTCCTTTAATTATACCAAGTATCTGTTTTTATCATTGGTTTCTTTCTCTTTCTTTATTTCTCTCTTCCTTTTTTAAGATTATTTATTTATTTGAGATATATATAGAGAGAGTGGATGCAAATTGGGGGAGGAGTAGAGGGAGAGGAGCAAGTAGACTCCACACTGAACTCAGAGCCTGACATGGGGCTCGATCCCAGGACCCTGAGATCATGACCTGAGCCAAAATCAAGAGTTGGCTGCTCAACCAACTGAACCACCCTATCATCAGTTTCTTTCTATTGCTCATTTGTACTAAGAATACAACATATTAAAATATGTCTCATATTTAAAAGTATCTACTTGACCTTAATTTTTCACTGGGGGTGACTCATTCTATATCTTATTACTACTCTACTTCTCCCACAGCCACTTCTACTGAAAGTCTAACTTCACTATATTACCTGCCAAGCTTTTTTACTTTTCATTCCACAACATTCTGAATTCTGTATCCACCATTCCTTTTCTCTCATGTCGCTAGTGACTTCTACAACCAATATGAATTTTTCTACTGATACTGGGATGTAAGAAACATTACATTTCAGTCCTCATTTTCTAGCTTTAGTAGACATCTCATCTCTGGACTGTGCATAGTTAAGAAAAAGTTGGGGAGAAGAAGTGATGATTTTTTTTTTTTTGAGCCATCAAGAAAATAGCCCTTTATTCAGGCCTTACTTTAGAAGGAGTCTGGAATTCTTCCTCAATAGGATAAGATTAGGAGGAAGAGTGGTTTCCATTAGTGATGGATAACTTTCTGATAAGCTGTAGGACACCAGTTGGTAATGGATGACTATAAGTAATTACATTGCATAAACATAGCATAAACTTGTAAATATCAATTCACTTTGTTTAGGGATATCAGGCTTAGAAGTATTACATATAACATTACTATTTACTTATTTGTTTATTAATACATAAACTACCTTTTCACAAAATAAATTTGATATGGCTACATTAAATTTAGTATTGCTAGATTAAAAAGTATAAGTATTTGAAGGGAAGTGACTGAGGGGCACTTGGATGTCTCAGATGGTTAAGCGTCTGCCTTTGGCTCAGGTCATGATCTCCAGGTCCAGGGATGATGATGATGATGATCATGATCATGATGGTGATGGCAATGATGATTAGGCAATGATGATTTCAGAGAGAAAGCAAGCAAGCGGGGGGGTGGGGGGAGGGACAAAGAATCTCAAGCAGACTATGCGTGGAGCATAGAACCAGATGTGGGACTCTGAGATCATGACCTGAACTGTAATCAAGAGTAGAACACTTAACCAGCTGAGCCACCCATGCAACCCCCCTTAAGTCTTTCTATGTACATCATTATGTCATCTGGAAATGAACATAGTTTTACTTTCTCCTTTCCTTTCTGGATTCCTTTTATTCCTTATTCTTGTGTAGCAGTTTCAGCCAAACCCTCCAGGACAATGTTGAATAAATGTGGCAAAAATGGACATTCTTGTCTTGTTCTTTATTTTAGGGGCAAAGTATTTAATCTTTCAGTATTAAGTTTAATGTTACCTAAGTGTTTTCCCTCGGTATCTGCAGTTTCCTTGTGATGTCTTTGGTTTTGGTATAAAGGTAATACTGGCCTAATAGAATTAGATGGGAAGTGTTCCCTCTTGTTCTGCTTCTTAGAGGAGTTTGTGAAGAATTAGTATTAATTCTTGTGCAGACTAGGATAACCCTACTTCTAAAGTGTGACCTTTTTATGGGCCCTTAAATTCTCAAGTGTTTGGTGTGGTTCTTATACTCTGGATGGTCATTACTTAGTAGCTCTCAGTCATGTGGAATCTCCTAGAGTTGTTCTCACAGCTTCCTGCAGTAGTGGTGCTTACTTGGCCTATTTCAACTTCAGTTAATGATTCATGCACAGCATGATATGAAACAAAGCCTCATGGGGATCTATATTCACATTTCTGGAATTCTTTATCTATGTATCTCTTCTTTCTAGCTCTACCCCACAAATCCCAATCTTTGCTCTTCTTGAACTTAATCTGTGTCTCCTAAACTCAGCAACACTGCCATTTTATGTTTGTTTTTTTCTCCTCTTGTATCATGGTTTAAAAAGTGCCTCCAGTGGGAAAGGTAGGACTCACCTTATCTGTTTCCTGTATCTCAGGATTCAAAGTCCTAAGCTTTCTGTTTTCCAGTGAGGGCAAACAGGATCTTTTTTTTTCCAGGTATTTTGTTCATTTTTCTAGTTAATTATGGGTAGAAGGACAAAGCTGGCATCAGTTACTCCATACTGCTAGTCATAGAAATCCCATCAAATAGTTTTGAATGTCTCCTATGTGCTAGATATTGTTTCAGATGCATAAAATACAGATAAAGTCTCTGTTCTCAAGGTGCTTACATTATATTGGGGAGGACAGAATGTAAATACAAACATACTAAATATTGTTAGTTGGTGATGCATGGTAGAATGGGGGAAGGGTAGAATATTTAATATAGGGTATAATTTAATTATAATATTAATTATATTATAATTATATATTATATATTATATTATATTATAATTATATAAAATAATATTTAATATAGGGTATAATTTAATATAGGGTATAATATAGGGAATAATTCTGTGAGGAGAATACTCTTGAGGAAGACCTACATAAAGAGAAGGAACAAGCCACGTGAATATACAGAGAAAAATGTGTCAGTAGAGGAAACAGCAAGTGCAAAACGCTTGGATGGGGAGAAATCTGGAGTCTTTGAGAAACAGTAAGAAGGCCAGTGTGATTGGAGTATAGTAAAGGAGGGAGAAATGAGAGAAATGAGGTCATCAAGCCCACAAAAGCCAAATTTGGTGAGTCTTGTAGATCAAGGAAGTTCGGATTTTAAATGTGGTAGGAAGCTATAAATTTTTCTTCTTTACCTCTTTAGGGGAATTATATAATCTGTTTTATGATTTTTCTAAAAAGTTGATCAGTCTAGTTTCTTTGTAGCTTTAAGGGACAGTAATGGAAGCAGTGAGACTAGTTAGGAAGCTATTGCCTTACTACTAGCTAATATTCAGCTAGTATTCATGACAGACAACAAAACCAAAATCCATTTTTATCTGTTGGGAATCCATTTTAATTGTTCTGTACTCTTGCCTTACTGGTTATTAACTATTTTGAATACCAGTCCTGAGTCTAGGTGGGAGAAAATGATGGCTTAAATTAGGTTGGTAGAGGCAGAGGTAAGGAGATATGTCCAGATTCAGGATATATTTGAAAACAGAACAAATGGGATTTGTTTATGTGTTGAATGTATGCTGGGAGAAAGAGAAAAAGGAATCAAAAGGTGCTTCTCAGGTTTTGGATGAATTATGGTGCCATTAACTTAAATAATGAGTTCAATCTGAACTTATTTAGATACACCATTCAAATAAAAAAATAATACTATGAATGCAGTAACAAACAGCAAAAATGATATGCTAATGATAAAAGAGGAAATACCAATGTTTAACAAACATTTGAGAAATGTTAAATATTATTTATGATGAAAAATAAATGCAAATACATGAAAGAAGTAGCATTTTATGCCAACAAATTGATAAAGATTAAAATATAATTTAAAAACTGTTCTCAAGCCTGGCAAATAAATATTGTCAGACACTCTAATATTCTGTTGGTTTGGCTGTAAATTAATGCAAATATTTATGCAAGCATATGGGCAATATAAATCAATATATGGGCAATATAAATCATATAAAATCAAGATCATAAAATACTTATAGCACAAAGATAGGAGTGGAAATGTAAGTGAGAAGATAAGGGATTACAGTTTGAGTGAAAGCCATGCTTTCACCAACACAATTCATACATATAATACATGGGAGGTGAGTGGGGAAGTCCACTATGGATTTTATTCCACTATGGATCTATAAGGGCCTGCAGTAAGAACTGAAAATAAAGGAGCAGGTGGCAAGCACACATGTAAGTGTATGCCAATAACTATCTCAGTCTTCTAAGGGAGGGGAGATTGAGTATAGATTGGTCTGTGGATCCATCTCTCAAAGATGCAGGTGAGGAAGAAAATGGTTGCATCATGTTTACATCAGTTTATGTGACATCATTTTATCTTTTATTAGGGTTTGGACTGGATAAGGATGCTCTTCCTGTTATGCCATAAACTATATCTAAATATGTACACTTTGGAAAGTTTCTCTTAAGAATATTTAAAAAGTCAGGGTGGGGGAGCACAATGATGTTATTATTAACTATTCCTTTATTTAAAAAGTCATTAAGTCATGTTAATTCTATTCCTACTATATCTCAAATTTAGATCACTTAGGGAGAACCATGTTCCACATGAGGTACCTGGTAGACTACATATGCTCTGTACTAAACACTCTTTTCCTTGACAAAATCAGATGATGTCAATCCTTAGAATAACTGATGCAAGGGGTAATAATTATTGATATAAACCATTATCCATAATATACTTCATTTTGAAGTATGTTTTTTCTGAAAAAATGATTTTTACATATTTACATCTCTAAAAATTATAAAATACTTCTCTTGTTCATCCACTATACATTTCTCCTAATTTTTATAGAATTTATTATATATTTAAGATTAAAAGTTAAAAATAAAAATGTGAAACAAACCACCAATATTTGTTATTTTGATTTGTAAGAAGTTGAGAAAATGCCAAAAAAAAAACCCCACCTTACTTTTGGTTAATTCTTATAAGGGTAGAAGCACAATGTTTCATATTAAACATTTCATTAAAGAGGTCAGATGAGTCAGCCTACACTTTGGGTTGTGAGCTCTCCACCCCCATGAATCTTTTGTGACAAGAAGATAATTTATTTGCTTGAATATATGTCAAAAGAACAATGAGAAATAGACTCAGAAGGGGTTTGGTTGAGTGAGACCATCAGATACTGAATGAATTAACTGGCTTGGTATCCTCAGGGTTGAGTGAAAACATCATTTCCAGACAGCATAGACATTCACCAGTTTGAATTCCAACAAGGTCTCTATTCTAGTTGCCAAACAGCTTGATCTCATCCCAGACATTGGTCACCACCAGCAAACCTGAAAAAAAATTTTTTTTTCTTTTGAATGCTCTAGGGCAGGTCCTCACCAATCTCTATCTTTGCTTTCTGGCAACTAGGCATATCAATTTTTTAGGTTACTCCTAAAAGGTTAGGTTAGGTGGACAGAAAAACTTCATTCAATATCATCTTTAATTAGCAACTAGTTTCCACTTTGAAATGTGTTTCACACTCCTATCTTTAAAAACAAACAAACATACACACACAAATAATTCCAAAACTCTTTAACAAAACAAAGAGATTTGGACCTCGTCTGTCTATGCCATTCCATTCTAGTACTTATTTCTCAGTCTTCACTAAATTTTCTTGCCAAATACACTAAAATAAGCAATCACACACTTAAACCTCTATTACCAAGACCCAAGAGGTTATTTTCATCAAATGGAAAATTTTGGAAGTAATCAAGTTAGCCATTATTAATATATTTCAACACCCATTTTCTCCTTGTCTTCAAACCAAATACAACATGAATCTTTTTTTTTTAAATGTTTTATTTATTTATTTGTTAGAGAGAGAGAGAGAGAGAGAGCACAGGCAGACAGAGAGGCAGGCAGAAGCAGATGGAGAAGCAGGCTCCCTGCCGAGCAAGGAGCCCGATGTGGGACTCGATCCCAGGACGCTGGGATCATGACCTGAGCCGGAGGCAGCCGCTTAACCAACTGAGCCACCCAGGCGTCCCCAACATGAATCTTCTATACAAAGAGAGACACAGTTATTGCTTCAACATTTTATGTAGAGCTGCTTTCACCTCCTGGTTCTTGAGGCTGTAGATGAGGGAGTTCAAAAGATGTGATCACATTGTACAGAATGGAGACCACTTGTTCCAACTTGGAGCCTGAGAGGGGGATCATGTATCTGAATAAAGCTGTACCACAATACAAAGGCACCACAGTGAGGTGGGAAGAACAGGTAGAGAAGGCTTTGCCTTTAGCCCCAGAAGAACGGATAACTAGGATGGAAGAGATGATTCTAGAATAAGAGAAGAGTATCAGGGGAAGTGTCACAAATCCCAACAATGCACATGACCCAGCAAGAAGGACTTCATTGGCAGTAGGGTCGCTGCAGGACAGATGGAAGAGTAAAGGAAGCTCACAACAAAAGTGAAGTATGACACTGGGGACACAGAAATATAAGTTGTAGGTTAAAAGATTGTTTGGCAAGGAGTTTAGGAAGCCCACTGCCCAATACACAGGCTTATTATAATCACACTGGAGAGGAGAGGGTGGCAAATGGCTGCATAGCAGTCACAGGCCATAGCAGACAGCAGGCAGACCTCTGTGCTCCCAGAGAATATGAGAAAGAAACTCTGGGTCACACAGCCCCATGTAGATAAGGGTTTTCTTTGAGTTAATAAATTCTGCAACATCTTGGGCATGGTTACTGAAGAAAGGCAGAGATCTAGAAAAGACAGATGACCTAGGAAGAAGCTCCTGGGTGTTTTAAGGTGAGAATCATTTCTGGTCACCAGAATCATCATCAGGTTTCCCATCAGGGTCAAGAGGTAAATCACCAGGAACACCCCAAAAAGCATGGTCTGGACCTGAGGATTTCTAGACCATCTTATGAGGACAAACTTGGTAATGATGGTGACATTTTTCATGGTTAAATATACTGGCCCTAGAAAGAAACATAATGCAATTGTCATCCCAGATGAATAAGACTGTCTCTCCTATTTTAAAAAAAATGTGACTTCCAGCTTAAAGGTAAAAAAAAAAAAAAAAAATCTATGAGGTCAATAAGTTTCCCTTTGGATCACCCCCATTATTACTTCAATTCTGTTAGCATGCAGCATTCCACAGAACTTCCACTGTAATTGCTTCTTTGAATTTTAATACCCATTTATTCAGGAAATATTTAATAAGCATCCAAGTGCTGGGCATTGTACCAGATCCTGAAGATACAAAGTTCCCTGAGACATGATTCCTGCCCTCAAAGAGCTTAAAATTTAATAGGGGCAGAGAGACATGTAAAGAAGCAGAATAAAGCTGTAAAACATAATGCATAGGATACAGTTATGGCACAAATATAATCAATTCTCTCTGGATGACTTAGTGAACAAAGAAGGGGTAAGGCTTAAGCCTGCTTTTTTTCTTTTGCCAGAAACATTCAAATATTTAATAATTTTTAAAAACCCTTTTTTTGGGGGAGAAGTGTGGGGAGACAAGGACACAGAGGCCATCTTTAGTGAAAAAAGACAAGAAGCTTCACTGAACATTCAATTACATGTTGAGCCATTCTCAATCATGTGAGTGGTGACAAGATGGTAGAAAGATTATTTAAAAAACCACACTTTTTACCATGAGTCTGCTCACATCCTGGGTAATTGTTATAGCAGGAAGAATATCCCATGAACTCCTCACTGTTTAAATAAGGAATACACTGCATCGAGTTGAACTACCATGGGAAGTGTGGGTTACTATGAGTGAGGTCACACAGGGACTTGGGGATCCATGTTGGTGGTCCATGAAGTCTTTATGGTGACATGCTTTTTATTTATTTATTTATTGCTCTGAAATAACTATTTTTTAATTTAAATTCAATTAGCCAACACATACATAATAAGATTAGTTTTATTCTTATTTATTTAATTTCTTTTCAGTGTTCCAGAATTCATTGTTTATGCACCACACCGAGTGCTCCATGCAATACGTGCTCTCCATAATACCCACCACCAAGCTCACCCAACCTCCCACTCCTCTCCCCTCCAAACCCTAGTTTCTTTCTATTGACTGTTTCCTTTGCTGTGCAGAAGCTTTTGATCTTGATGAAGTCCCAAAAGTTCATTTTCCCTGTTGTTTCCTTTGCCTTTGGAGACATATCTTGAAAGGATTTGCTGTGGCTGATGTCAAAGAGGTTACTGCCTATGTTCTCCTCTATGATTCTGATAGATTTCTGCCTCATGTTGAGGTCTTTTATCCATTTTGAGTTTATCTTTGTGTATGGTATATGAGAATGGTCGAGTTTCATTCTTCTACACATAGCTGTCCAATTTTCCCAGCACCATTTATTGAAGAGACTGTGTTTTTTTCCACTGTTAGAATGGCCAAAATTAACAAGACAGTAAACAACATATGCTGGAGAGGATGCGGAGAAAGGGGAACCCTCTTACACTGTTGGTGGGGATGCAAGTTGGTGCAGCCACTTTCGAAAACAGTGTGGAGATTCCTTAAGAAATTAAAAATAGGGCTTCCCTATGACCCTGAAATTGCACTATTGGGTATTCACTCCAAAGATACAGATTGTAGTGAAAAGAAGGGCCATATGTACCCCAATGTTCATAGCAGCAATGGCCACAATAGCCAAACTGTAGAAAGAACCAAGATGCCCTTGAATGGACAAATGGATAAAGAAGATGTGGTCCATATATACAATGGAATGTTGTGCCTCCTTCAGAAAGGATGAATACTTAACTTTTGTATCAACATGGATGGAGCTGGAGGAAATTATGCTGAATGAAATAAGTCAAGCAGAGAGAGTCAATTATCATATGGTTTCACTTATTTGTGGAGCATAAGGAATAACACAGAGGACATGGGGAGATGGAGAGGAGAAGTGAGTTGGGGGAAATCAGAGGAAGAGACAAACCATGAGAGACTGTGGACTCTGAGAGACAAACTGAGGGTTTTGGAAAGGAGGGGGATGGGAGCTTAGGTGAGCCTGGTGGTGGATATTATAGAGGGCATGTATTGCATGGAGCACTGAGTGTGGTGCATAAACAATTAATTCTGGAACACTGAAATGAAATTAAAAAAACAAACAAACAAGTCTATTGATTCTTGGTTTATTCTAAACACGATTCTGAGCAGAGTGTGGTCTCCCAGATTTCTCCCTAACATATTTTATTACTCTTTTGTCTCCTCATTATTTAAAAAAAAATCCTCTTTTAATAATCTTCTACAGTATTTATGCTTTGGAGTCATCATCTAGTATTCAATGACTCCAGAGCCTTATTAGTGACCTTTCTGTATGCAGTTTTTTCCTATTCCGTGTTGACTTGCAGCTGCTGTAATTCCTTGGGCAAAATTAAAGTGGTGCCAGGACTTTTGCATAAACTTGGATGGGACTGGAGATTATGCTAAGTGAATAAGTGAAACAGAGAAAGTCAACTATCATGTGGTTTCATTTATTTGTGGAACATAAAGAATTGCGTGGAGGACATTAGGAGAGGGGGGAAATGAAGGGGGAGAAATCGGGGTAGGAGATGAACCATGAGAGACTATGACTCTAGGAAACAGAGTTTTAGAAGGGAAGAGGGTGGGGGGATTGATGAGCATGCTGATGGGTGTTAAGGAGGACATGGATTGCATGGAGCTCTGGGTGTTATACATAAACAATTAATCATGGTACACTACATCAAAAACTAATGGTGTACTGTATGGTGACTAACATAACACAATAAAAGACAAATAAAAAAAAAACAAGTGGTGCCAGGAATAGCCTGAAATCTTATGCATGTAGGATAGAGAGATAGACAGATGATAGAGATGAAAAATCTCCACTCTACTTATAATCAAAGTCTTGCAAGCTAAAACCAGATGATGATATGACTCTACACCAGGTTCTGCACCTCAGCTTCTCCCACTCGGGCTACCAGTTCGCCTCCTGCTCCAAGGACTGCACCGTCAAGATCTGGAACAACGACCTAACCATCTCGCTGCTGCACAGCGCGGACATGCGGCCCTACAACTGGAGCTACACCCAGTTCTCCCAGTTCTCCCAGTTCAACCAGGACGACTCGCTGCTGCTGGTGTCCGGCGTGTTCCGGGGCCCCACAACTCCTCGTCGGGTGAGATCACAGTCATCGCCCTAGACAACTTCGCCTTGCTGTCGCGAGTGCGCAACAAGCCCTACGACGTGTTTGGCTGCTGGCTCATGGAGACCAGCCTGATCTCGGGGAACCTGCACCGCACTGGGGACATTACCTCCTGCTCAACAACGCCTTCCAGGACGTGGAGTCAGAGAACGTCAACGTGGTGAAGCGCCTCTTCAAGATCCAGAACCTCAACGCCAGCACCATCCGCACGGTGATGGTGGCCGACTGCAGCCGCTTTGACAGCCCTGACCTCCTGCTAGATGCCGGCGCGCCCCCTAGCCGTGTCTTTGACCTGGGCAGCGACAGTGAGGATGAGGCGGGAGGCCCGGGGCCAGGGCCGGCTCCCTAGTTTATATGGAGATAGTTTATGTGGAGATAAACTATTTAAAACTCTAATAGCCAGTGCTGGTAAGATTTGATGAGACTTATATACCCTTTTACATTGTTGGTAGCATTATATGTTGGTATAATACTTTTGGCAATATGAAATATAAAATCTCTCTTTTGGGAAATTATCTTAAATACATGCTTCACAAGAAGCGAAAAAAAAAAACACAACTATGTATGAAAATGTATATTCCAGAGTTGTTTTCAAGACATTACCACTAGGATCAAACCTAAAGATCTAATAATTGGAGAATAGCTGCTACATTTCAGTAGAAACACAAGACAATATTATCTAATGATGAATAATTACAGAGAGGCAGAAACAAAATATCCATGATACATAGTTTAGTAAAAAGATCAGAATATACAATTACTATAAAACATTAGATTATGTGAAAATATGCACACAGTAGGGTTTTATATGAAGTTAGAAACAGAAAAAAAAAAGCTGTTAGGGTGATAAGAGAATGGACAATTGCTTTGATTTTTACATTAAAAATATGCTTTTATACTTTCAATTAAAAATATATTTTGGGGTGGATAATATATGAGCCACATTGCACCTTTTGTGTCAAACTCAGCATTTAATTAAACCCAATTCCAATGAAGAATATACACCTCTTTCTTTTCCCATTCTATTTCTGCCTTACACGTTCTGTAACAAAGTTGAATTTGGTCCAGAAAACCATTTCTTTAAGAAGGAGTCTTAGTTGCTCAGATGGAGAATGGAAATGACTCAAGTAGTCTGATTTTTCCTGTTAATTATTCTGCCTTTTGCCTGTCCTTTGTCTACTGGTTTTTCAATCCCAAATTCATGGTCTAGGAAACTTTGCTGGAAAAAGTGGTCCCTGAGGCCACTGGGAAGGTGAAGGATAGAGCTTCTCTGCATTGAAAGTTCCCTGGTAGAGAAACCTTCCATTCCCCACCACACTACCACCTGTCCCCCCAGAAAAAGTGTTTTAAGGAAAGAGAGTGTCTTAAAGCAAAGGATGCTATGCTTTTGCAGAGTGGGAAGAAAGGGGTATCCAGGATATTCTCACTTTATTTCTCACTCTAGTTGCAAACTTCATGGTCTCCCTGAATAAATCTTTGTAGACACAAGGTGATCACTGTTTTAGACAATGAAAATTAAAAAAAAATCTTCTTCTCTAACAAGAATGTAAAAGAAAGTTAGAGATTTTGCTTCATCTCTGAAAAGTTATATGCAAACAATGAATAAACTGTATAAAAAACTAATGATGTACTGTGTGGTTACTAACATTGACATTGTACAAAAAATTCTGAGGAACTGCACAATTAGGCTATACTTTCCACATATTTGGTCTTGCTTGGAGATGAGGCCATGAGCTAAAGGAGCTCTCCAATTAACTTCAGCTTAAGTTCCTGGCATTTAGCTAAGAAATTCCCCATCAGAGAAAATGAGACTACTTCGAACTCACTGCCACCCATAAATCAAGAATGCTCTATCCAGCTACCCACCTGATAGCTAAACTGCCCTCTCCCCATTCAATCACATAGGAATCTCAGCCTTTTGTCTTGAGTCTGATAAAGGAGGATGACAAACAGATTATGCATTAATAAAGTGACAAACTACTCAACCTCCTAAATATTTCCTCTCAACCCAGTCATGACCTTCTTTTGTGAATTTGGGAAGGTACTTTTTCTTCTTTTTCCTGGGCTCAGTTCCCTCTGCTGTGCAATGAAAGATCTGGAACAGTTGACCAGCAAGATTTCTCACATCTGTGGGATAGAGAAGATTGAGAAGGCCTGTTGAGTCTAGCTTTTCCTTGGAGACCTGAATTGCTGCCTTCTGCCTTGTTTTGAGAGATGAATGATGAAGGACACTTAAATAACTCAGGTCTCGGGAAAAACTGGTTTCCTTCCCCAACAAGTTGAAAACTGTGTGTCTAAAGCAGTTAAGCAAGTCACCTTATGTTTAGTTTTGGATAAAGGCTTAAGTGTTGATATGCATGGGTTCTGGTTTGAGCCATTACTTGTTAAGAGGCTTTGGAATCATTTTTTTTCTTTGTCTTCTTTACCTCTTTTGATTCTGAGGAGAGCTTCTGGCCAGTTTGTATGAATTTTATCATTTTTTCTAACCTTTTCCTAGTTGGTACCCATATGGCAGGTGGGCCATTAGAGAGGGAGAGTGAGTAATAAGGGCCCCGGGGAGCTAATCTGAATTCATGGGGGAAGTGGCAGTAGTCAGTTATTTGGACCTCTGGCACTCTTGCCACTACTGTAGTTTGGGTAAGTGAGAATAAAGGGTGGGCACTGAGGGCCTGCAAATGCTTCTACTAGGCAAAGACTTGCCTGGGGCTTCCTCAAGTTTGGCAAAACTTTATCTTCACTATACATTTGCTTGCACACATAGTCCTACCTGTGCTCTCTTACAAACGAGCCTCACTTCTAGAATCACAGAATTCGATGGAGTGAATTCAATGGATGGTTTTATTTCTTTATTTTATTTTATTTTTATTTAAACATATAATGTAATCCCACCCCCCTCTCCCAACCCCCCTCCCCACACCCCTCGGATGGTTTTATTTCAATCTGCAACCTGAAGCATGAACTCCACACAGCATCTTCCATAAGTGTTCATCCAGCCTGTTAGAACTTCTTCAGGAATTCTCTTCCACCAGCTAGCTAGATAAATTTCCACCAGCTAGATAGATAAAGACCACATCTATCTTTATTGTCTTTATCCTGCCTAAAATCCTGATATTAAACTGCCTATGTTACCATTTCCACAAACACCTAAATGTTTTAGTATTCCTTGCTAT
The DNA here is from genome assembly GCA_003697995.1 of Taxidea taxus jeffersonii. Classification (NCBI taxonomy): domain Eukaryota; kingdom Metazoa; phylum Chordata; class Mammalia; order Carnivora; family Mustelidae; genus Taxidea; species Taxidea taxus. The sequence goes on from RCUC01168593.1 coordinate 68,061, forward strand.
AAAAACAAAGCAAATCCAAAAGCAACAAGCAAAAACAAACAAAAACTCCCTTTACTCCATATCACCTGAACCTATGCCTCTATTTTCTCAATCTCCTTCATAGCAAAACTTGTCAATGAAGTTATCTGTGGTTTCTCTTCATACATTCGCTCCTTATCTTACTCTAGCTAGCTGAAACTTCTCTTGTTGGTATTATCAACTACTTCCAAAACCAAAGTTGCAAAATCCAATGTAGCTTTTCTGTTTCTCCTCACTTGAATTTTCAGTGGCATTTGACACAACTGACTTCTCTGTCATCTTTGAAACACTCTTTTCTTGGCTTTTTGATAAAAAAATTACCTGATTTTCTTCCTTACTCGATAGCTGGTACTCCTAATTCTCTTGCTGGGTCATTTTCAACTTGAACTAGAAATGCTAGAGTGCTCCAGAGCTTATTCCCAGGACCTCCTCTTCACTTTATTTTCCTTAGATGTTCTATGCCAATCATATAATATCCCTAAACACCACATATACCACAAGCACTAGCCCTGCTTCCTCCCTAGAACTTCAAAATAATGATGAGGAACATTTTTTTTTTTCATGTGCCTGTTAGCCATTTGTATGTCTTCTTTGGAGAAGTGTCTGTTCAGGTCTTCTGCCCATTTTTTGACTTGATTATTTGTTTTTTGGGTGTTCAGTTTGAGAAGTGCTTTATAGATCTTGTATACCAGCCCTTTATTTGTAGTGTCATATTTGCAGTATCTTCTCCCATTCCATGGGTTGCCTCTATTTTTTCTTAATTTTTTAAATTTATTTAATTTCTTTTCATTGTTTATGCACCACACCCAGTGCTCCATGCAATACCTGCTCTCCATAAAACCCACCACCTGGCTCTCCCAACCTCCCACCCCCAGCCGCTTCAAAACCCTCAGAATGTTTCTCAGAGTCCATAGTCTCTCATGGTCCAACACCCCTTCCAATTTCCCCCAACTCCCCTCTCCTCTCCATCTCCCCATGTCCTCCATGTTATTTCTTATGCTCCACAAATAAGTGAAACCATATGATAATTGACTCTCTCTGCTTGACTTATTTCACTCAGCATAATCTCTTCCAGTCCTGGCCATGTTGATACAAAAGTTGGGTATTCATCCTTTCTGATGGAGGCATAAGACTCCATAGTGTATATGGACCACATCTTCTTTATCCATTTGAACTTTGAAGGGCATCTTGGTTCTTTCCACAGTTTGGTGACTGTGGCCATTGCTGCTATGAACATTGGGGTACAGATGGCCCTTCTTTTCACTACATCTGTATCTTTGGGGTAAATACCCAGTAGTGCTATTGCTGGGTATAGGGAAGCTCTATTTTTAATTTCTTAAGGAATCTGCACACTGTTTTCCAAAGTGGTTGCACCAACTTTCATTCCCACCAACAGTGTAAGAGGCTTCCCCTTTCTCCACATCCTCTCCAACACGAGTTGTTTCCTGTCTTGCTAAGTTTGGCCATTCTAATTGGTGTAAGGTGGTATCTCAATGTGGTTTTAATTTGAATCTCCCTGATGGCTAGTGATGATGAACATTTTTTCATGTGTCTGATAGCCATTAGTGTGTCTTCATTGGAGAAGTGTCTGTTCATGTCTTCTGCCCATTTTTTGACATGATTATCTGTTTTGTGTGTGTTGAGTTTGAGAAGTTCTTTATAGATTCTGGATATCAGTGTTTTGTCTGTACTGTCATTTGCAAATATCTTCTCCCATTCCGTGGGTTGCCTCTTTGTTTTGTTGACTGTTTCCTTAGCTGTACAGAAGATTTTGATCTTGATCAAGTCCCGAAAGTTCATTTTCGCTTTTGTTTCCTTTGCCTTTGGGGACATATCTTAAAAGAAGTTGCTGTGGCTGATATCGAAGAGGTTACTGCCTATGTTCTCCTCTAGGATTCTGATGGATTCCTGTCTCACGTTGAGGTCTTTTATCCATTTTGAATTTATCTTTGTGGAAGGTGTAAGAGAATGGTCGAGTTTCATTCTTCTACATATAGCTGTCCAATTTTTCCAGCACCATTTATTGAAGAGACTGTCTTTTTTCCACTGTATATTTTTTCCTGCTTTGTCGAAGATTATTTGACCATAGAGTTGAGGGTCCATATCTGGGCTCTCTACTCTGTTCCGCTGGTCTATGTGTCTGTTTTAATGCCAGTACCATGCTGTCTTGGTGATCACAGCTTTGTAGTAAAGCTTGAAATCAGGTAACGTGATGCTGCCAATTTTGTTTTTCTTTTTCAGCATTTCCTTATTCGGGGTCTCTTCTGATTCCACACAAATTTTAGGATTATTTGCTCCAGCTCTTTGAAAAATACTGGTGGAATTTTAATCGGAATGGCATTAAAAGTATAGATTGCTCTAGGCAGTATAGACATTTTAACAATATTTATTCTTCTGATCCAAGAGCATGGAATGGTCTTCCATCTTTTTGTGTCTTCTTCGATTTCTTTCATGAGTGTTCTGTAGTTCCTCGAGTACAGATCCTTTACCTCTTTGGTTAGGTTTATTCCCAGGTATCTTAGGGTTCTTGGTGCTTTAGTAAATGAAATCAATTCTCTAATTTGCCTTTCTGTGTTTTCATTGTTAGTGTATAAGAAAGCAACTGATTTCTGTACATTGACTTTGTATCCTGCCACATTACTGAATTGCTGTATGAGTAGTACAGCAAACTAGTAGTTTGGGGGTGGAGTCTTTGAGGTTTACCATATAAAGTATCATGTCATGTGCAAAGAGAGAGAGTTTGACTTCTTCATTGCCAATTTGGGTACCTTTTATTTCTCTTTGTTGTCTGATTTCTGTTGCTAGGACTTCTAATACTATGTTGAACAAGAGTGGTGAGAGTGGGCATCCTTGTCGTGTTCCTGATTTCAGCGGGAAGGCTGTGAGCTTTTTCCCATTGAGGATGATATTTGCTGTGGGTTTTCATACATAGATTTTATGGAGTTCAGGAATGTTCTTTCTATCCCTATACTTTGAAGTGTTTTAATCAGGAATGGATGCTGGATTTTGTCAAATGCTTTTTCTGCATCAATTGAGAAGACCATGTGGTTCTTCTCTCTTCTCTTATTGATTTACTCTATCACATTGATTGATTTGCAAATGTTGAACCATCCTTGCAACCCAGGGATGAATCCCACCTGGTCATGGTGGATAATCCTTTTAATGTGCTGTTGGATCCTATTAGGTAGGATCTTGTTGAGAATCTTAGCATCCATATTCCTCAGGGTTATTGGTCTGAAATTCTCCTTTTGGGTGGGGTCTTTGCCTGGTTTGGGGATCAGGGTAATGCTGGCTTCACAAAGGGTCTGGAAATTTTCCTTCTCCTTCAATTTTTTGAAACAGCTTCAGGAGAATAGGTGTTATTTCTTCTTTGAAAGTTTGGTAGAATTCCCCAGGGAATCCGTCAGGTCCTGGGCTCTTGTTTTTTGGGAGGTTTTTGATCACTGTTTCAATCTCATTACTAGACATCACTCTATTCAGGTTGTCAATTTCTTCTTGGTTCAATTTTGGATGTTTATAGTTTTCCAGGAATGCCTCCATTTCATCTAGGTTGCTTAACTTATTGGCATAGAACTGTTGATATAATATCTGATGATTGTTTCTATTTCCTTGGTGTTAGTTGTGATCTCTCCCTTTTCATTCATAATTTTATTAATTTGGGCCTTCTCTCCTTTCTTTTGGATTAGTGTGGCCAATGGTTTATCGATCTTATTGATTCTTTCAAAAAACCAGCTTCTAGTTTCATTGATGCATTCTACTTTATCTCTAGTTTCTATCTCATTGTTCTCTGCTCTAATCTTGATTATTTCCCTTCTTGTATGTGGAGTTGGCTTAATTTGTTGTTGATTCTCCAGTTCTTTTTTTTTTTTAAAGATTTTATTTATTTATTTGTCAGAGAGAGAGAGAGTGGGCACAGGCAGACAGAGTGGCAGGCAGAGGCAGAGGGAGAAGCAGGCTCCCCGCTGAGCAAGGAGCCCGATTTGGGACTCGATCCCAGGAAGCTGGGATCATGACCTGAGCTGAAGGCAGCTGCTTAACTAACTGAGCCACCCAGGCATCCTGATTCTCCAGTTCGTTAAGGTGTAGAGAAGCTGGTGAATTCTGGATTTTTCAATTTTTTAAAAAGATTTATTTATTTATTTATTTATTTATTTATTTATTTATTTGACAGACAAAGATCGCAAGTAGGCAGAGAAGCAGGCAGAGAGAGAGGAGGAAGCAGGCTCCCTGCCGAGCAGAGAGCCAGATGCGGGGCTCGATCCCAGGACGCTGAGATCATGACCTGAGCCGAAGGCAGAGGCTTCAACCCACTGAGCCACCCAGGTGCCCCAAGGATTTTTCAATTCTTTTGAGGGAGGCTTGGATGGCTATGTTTTCCCCTCTTAGGACTGCCATTGCTGAATCCCATAGGTTTTGGGCCAAAGTGTCTTCATTCTCATTGGTTTCCATGAATTGTTTAAGTTCTTCCTTGATCTCCTGGTTGATACAAGCATTCTTTAGTAAGGTGGTCTTTAGCTTCCAGGTGTTTGAGTTCCTTCCAAACTTTTCCTTGTGATTGAGCTCCAGTTTCAAGGCATTGTGATCTGAGAATATGCAGGCAATAATCTTAATCTTTTGGTATCAGTAGAGCCCTGATTTGTGACCCAGTATGTGGTCTATTCTGGAGAAGGTTCCATGTGCACTTGAGAAGAATGAGTATTCTGTTGTTTTAGGGTGGAACGTTCTATAGATATCTATGAGGTCCATCTGGTCCAATGTGTCATTCAATGCTCTTGTTTCTTTACTGATTTTCTGCTTGGAGGATCTGTCTATTACTGAGAATGGCATGTTAAGATCTCCTACTATTAATGTATTCATATCAATATGACTCTTTCTTGATTAACAGTTTTCTTATGTAATTGGCTGCTCCCATATTGGGGGCATAAATATTTACAATTGTTAGATCTTCTTGGTGTATAGTCTCTTCAAGAATTATGTAGTGTTCTTCTGTATCTCTGACTACAGTCTTTAGTTTAAAATCTAATTTATCTGATATGAGAATCGCTACCCCGGCCTTCTTTTGAGGCCCATTGGCATGAAAAATGCTTCTCCATCCCTTCACTTTCAGTCTGAGTGTATCCTTAGGTTTGAAATGGGTCTCTTGTAGACAACATATGGATGGGTCCTGTCGTTTTATCCAATTTGCAACCCTGTCTTGTTTTATGGGTGCATTTAGGCCATCCATTTTGAGAATGACTATTGAGAGATACATTTTTATTAACATTGTGTTACCTTTGAAGTCTTTCTTTCTGTAGATTGTCTCCATATATTTCTATTCAATGATAGTCTTGGGACTTTATCCTCTTTTATTGAGCCCCTCTTAATATTTCCTGCAGTGTTGGCTTGTTGGTCGCATACTCTTTTAAACCTTGCCGGTCTTGGAATCTCTTTATCTCTCCATCCATTTTGCATGTCAGTCTTGCTGGATAAAGTATTCTTGGCTGCATGTTCTTCTCATTTAGTGCCCTGAATACATCTTGCCAGCCCTTTCTGGGTTGCTAGGTTTCTGTGGACAGGTCTGACATTATTCTGATGGGCTTTCCTCTGTACCTAAGGAACTTCTTTGTCCTAGCTGCTTTCAAGAGGTCCTGTCTACAATTCTGATTCATCATTCTCACTATCAGGTGTCTTGAGGTCTTTCTAGATTCTATAATCTTGGGGGGCACACAGTTCTGCCTCTAGTACATGAATGCTGGTTCCATTTGTGAGATTGGGAAAATTTTCATGGAGAATTTGTTCAACTATATCTTCTAGTCTTCTTTCTTTCTCCTCCCCCTCAGGGATTCCAATAATTCTGACGTTGGAATGTTTCAAGGCATCATTTATTTCCCTAATTCTGTTTTCGTGGCTTCTAAGCTGTTTGTTCCAGGCTTCCTCCTGATCCTTTCTCTATCTGTTTGTCCTCCAGATCACTAATTCTATCTTCTGTCTCAGTTACCCTGGGTTTTAGAGAATTTAGATTAGATTGGAACTCATTGAGAACATTGTGAACATCATCCCTGGTGGCTTTCACTTCTGCCCTAATCAATTCCATTTTGTCATCCATGGCTTTCTCCAACCTAGCTATTGCCTGGATAATTGTTAGCCTGAATTCTCTTTCTGACATATTGTCCGTAGCCATTAGTTCTGTTGCAGAAGGCCCAGCCTCTGAATTTTTCTTCTGCTGGGCATTCCTCCTCCTAGTCATTTTGGTGAGAGATGGCTGAACAGATGTAGCTGAAT
>ML111798.1:0-20443 GCA_003697995.1 Taxidea taxus jeffersonii
TTTTCAGGCAGGGTCAGTAAAAGAGAAGAAGGCACAAGTAACCCAAATGCCCTCTGTTCTTGTGGAGAGACAGCAGACCGTGATGCTCTGTAGACACAGGATAGGTCTGAGATGCAGTGAAGATACCCTGTCTCCTTCTTGTTCTTCCTTATAGGGCCATCCAGGAGTGAAATCTTTTCAGTAAAAAGGCATCAGAGACTCTAGATTTGATGCCAGCTCTTTACAGAACACCGGTTGAGGAGCACTTGGAATCTCTGGGGCCTGTGGGAAGTTAACAGGTTACGATGCCAGAGGGAGGAAGCACTACCAGTCTTGTGGGAAGCTGAGTTTGGATATAGCTTCTTGCTGGAAGAAGAAAACCCTGTCTCAGTTACCTCATGGTCCAGTCAATTTTGGGTCATTTTTTGAACAATCCTACTCCTTATATCATATTAAATATGGAAGTATCAGTGAGGAGGTAACACAAACCTTCCAATTCTGAAACTCTTCTGCCAATGTTTATCAATGTAAAATACTTACATTTAATGTTTAATAGTTCTAAGGAATCTTAGTGACATTCTAAGAGAGGGCATTTTATTACCATTGTAAAAATTAGAAAATGATGCACTCAAGGGCTCAGAAATAGGTTTGTCTGGTTTATGTAGGATCTCTAAAGTCATAGGGATACTGAAATCAGGGATTAGAAAAATTTATCTGGCCAGACAACATAAAAAAATAGACTGCCTACTGAAGATAATTATAATAAAGCTCATAAAAGGATCAACTAGGGTAGTAAAAAATGCTGAAAGGAAGAAAATGAGAAAAGCACAGCAAAAGCTTAAAAAAACCCAGAATATTGGCAATTAGCTGAAAGTGAGAAGCAACAGAAGAGAAAAACCTGTCTTTCAAGTTTTAGGTTTGGGAATAGAAAGAAAGATTAAACACACACACACAAAAGGTCCAATATAGGAGTGATAAGAACAGAGATTATGTTGAATTTAAGATGATAAAAGACATCTGTCTACATAGAATATTCAAAAGATAAGTAATATTATAGCATTACAGTCTCAATTAATATTCAAAGTCTAGGGTTGCTGGTCATCCCACAGAAATGAGAGTTCAACCATTAGATTGGATGCATTTTCATATAAAGAACATGAACCAAGAGCAGAAAGCCACGAACTGAGTCTTCTAGAATGTCCGCGAATAAAGGGAAAAAAGGAGGAAGCACAATAGTCAAATAATAAAACCAAAACAAAACTTCAGATAGGAAAACCAAGAAACCAAAGTACAGTGAGTGGTGTTATAAAACTTACCTTATGGGGGCCTAGAGAATATTAAGGAAGACACAGTAGTAAATGAAGGTGAGGAAAACCTCTGGAAGTGAATGCAAGTGTCACTGGTGACCTACAAGAGTATGTGCTCAACATATAGCTGGACAAATGAAACCCATTACATGAAGTGTATACAGCATAATCTTAAGTTTTTACAAGAAAAGTAACATATTCCCATAAATGTCTGGATGCACATTTTTAAACATGTGCTTTACTGTCCAAATTTTTCACAAGAAAAAAATGCCACTTAAAAACACAGTTTCTTTGGGGCACCTGGGGGGCCTCAGTGTGTTAAGCCTCTGCCTTCGGCTCAGATCATGATCCCAGAGTCCTGGGATCGAGCCCCGCATCAGGCTCTCTGCTCAGCAGGGAGCCTGCTTCCCTCCCTCTCTCTCTCTGCCTACTTGTGATCTCTCTCAGAAAAATAAATAAATAAAATCTTTAAAAAAAAAAATACAGTTTCATGAAACAGAGAAAGCAGGAGCTAAACTGGAATATGCTAAGGAAATAAAATTGGTAACATAGTGTCACTTGTTTGGATGCTGGCTGGACTTGGCAAACAGGTAAAAGACTTTTAAAGAATAAGAAATTTCTACACAGCCAAAGATGGAAGATACTAAAATAAAGAGGAGGGACGCCTGGGTGGCTCAGTTAGTTAAGCAGCTGCCTTCGGCTCAGGTCATGATCCCAGCGTCCTGGGATCGAGTCCCACATCGGGCTCCTTGCTTGGCGGGGAGCCTGCTTCTCCCTCTGCCTCTGCCTGCCACTCTGTCTGCCTGTACTCGCGCTCTCTCTCTCTCTCTGACAAATAAATAAATAAAATCTTTTAAAAAAATAATAAAATAAAGAGGAGAACAGGGAATGAACAGAGAAGGAAAAAAAAAAAAAAAAGCTAAGGACAAACACTGGAAGAGCTGCAGAAATCAGGCCAAAAAAAGAATTTACTTGGTCACAAAGGGTTTTCCACTGTTCAAAAAAATGAATTCAGTTATCAATTATAGTCAAATTAAATCAATTAGAGTCAAATGTATGAGTCAAATATATATAGAAAGTCAAATATATATATATATTTGTTTTATCCTTCTAACCAAGATATAGGTGCAACTGAGGCCTTAACGACCTTACGGCATTCTAACTGGTTCTACAAGGTGTATCTTATAGTCATATATAATTTGTGTCACTTCTTAAGTATGTTTAATCTCTCAAATTAATTTGTATTTTAAATATACAGAGGGATCTTACTACCTAAAATCCTCAATTTTACCTTTGCTGTAAGTCACACTTAAAAATTCAGTTTGAGAGCACCTGGGTGGCTCAGTGGGTTAAGCCCCTGCCTTCGGCTCAGGTCATGATCTCAGGGTCCTGGGATCGAGTCCCGCATGGGGCTTTCTGCTCAGCAGGGAGCCTGCTTCCCCCTCTCTCTCTCTGCCTGCCTCTCTGCCTACTTGTGATCTCTCTCTGTCAAATAAATAAATAAATAATATTTTTAAAAAAAATTCAGTTTGAGGGGCACCTGGGTGGCTCAGTGGGTTAAAGCCTCTGCCTTCAGCTCGGGTCATGGTCTTGAGGTCCTGGGATCAAGCCCTGCGTCGGGCTCTCTGCTCAGCAGGGAGATTGCTTCCCCCTCTCTCTCTGCCTACCTCTCTGCTTACTTGTGATCTGTCAAATAAATAAATAAAATCTTAAAAAAAAAATTCAGTGAAACATGAAACAATACTTGTAACTTTATCCTCTCCCCTACTCCAGTACCTGACCTTGCTTAGTATAGAGCTATGCTTTATAGAATTTACCACAATTTCTACTAGGACTCTGAAATAGATCACATTTTTCTAACAATATATGATTAAGAAAATTTAAATTTAGTTTACTTTCAATTCACTTTATTTAATAAGCAGGATCTCATACCTTTTCACCATCTTGCTTTTCCAGGCATGGTTGGGTTTCTGGTGCCGGCCGAGCATCCTTATCACTACTTTCATCCTCAAATTCAATCACATTTTGTTCAGGTTCTTCTTCCAGGAATTCTTCTGAGCTCTCTGATGTGCGCGCAGTAGATTCCAATCTAGGAAAGAAATCCACTCTTACTTGTTTTATTAAGGGTGAATATAAAATTTCAGGAGTCTGTTAATACAGTAACACTTTAGAGAATCAACCAAGTGTCATTCAATGAACAACTTCCCCTACTAAAGGTCCAAAACCAATCTCCTCTTCTTACAAACTTGTCCTCTTTGCTACCTTGTTCTCTAGTTTGAACAGTAACACCACAATCTCCACAATCATGTAAGCTAGATTCTTCTTTTACTCTAACCGTATCTCACTGACTCTCATTCTATTAGAATGACTACACATCCCAATTTACCTGAGATAGTCCAGTTCACATCTTTGGTCCCAGCATCGGCTAAATCACTAATAATGCCCCTTTCAGTCTCAAAGATACCAGTTTGGGGGCGCCTGGGTGGCTCAGTGGGTTAAAGCCTCTGCCTTCAGCTCAGGTCATGATCCCAGGGTCCTGGGATCAAGCCCAGCATCAGGCTCTCTGCTTGGCAGGCGGCCTGCCTCTCCCTCTCTCTGTGCCTGCCTCTTTGCCTACTTGTGATTTCTGTCTGTCAAATAAATAAATAAAATCTTAAAAAAAAAAAAAAAAGATATCAGTTTGGACAATAAATGATATGGTGTCACTCTACTTCCAAAATGCCTTTCAAACATATCCCTACTTTTCTGTTCCCATTTTCATGATCCTCCTTTGGGCCCTCCCTGGACCACCATAATTTTGTCCCAACTCATCTCTGAACTTGCAGAACATACATTCTTTAGTGAAACTGTAAGAGCTGTTATATTATAACCCATCCATACCTGTGACAGTCCAGCTCAGAAAACTCTGATGGTTCTCTACAGCTTACAGAATAAAGTGTATTTCCTTACAAAGTCTAACATGACCAAACCCTCATATATATCTATGTATTAGACCCTGAAATCATCAAACATTTATTATCTTGTGTCTGTGGGTTAGGAATCCAGGTGTGGCTTAGCTGAGTACCTCTGGTTCATGGTGTCATGGAGTCGCAATCAACCCAGCAACTGGGGATGCAGTCTCATCTGAAAGTCTGACTGGCAGTGCTCCCTCCAACCACCCCGAGCTCTCACTCATGTGGTTGCTGGTAGCATTCAGTTCATCATGCAGGCCAACAGACTGAGGGCCCAATTCCCTGGGGACTATTGCCACATGGTACCTCCTCATAGGGCTGCTCAGAGTATGGCTACTTGCTTCCCCTGAATGAATTATCTTACCAGGCCTCATCCACCAGGCAAAGGCGGTCTTCTTGCTCATCCTACTGCTAAATACTTCAATGAGTCCCTTATGCTGCTACAACACCCTGCTGGCCTGGGACCAAGACTCTCATATTTTTATTTCCTACTAGATGGTAACATTTACATCATACATCAGTTATCCTTATTAATATTCCTCTTAACTTTTTGTCTTTGCTCATGCTATATCTGCATGGTACAATATGGTAGCCACAACACATGTCAGGATTTACATTAATTAAAATAAAATGAAATTAAAAATTCAGTTCCTAAGTTCCATGCACTGGCCATATTTGAAGTGCTCAATGGGCATACTAAAGTAGGACTGCCATTTTGGGCAGGGCAGATAAAGCACATTTTTCATCATCATAGTAAGTTCTCTGGAGAGCCCTGGTATATACAGCAGGGGTCAACCAACTTTTCCATTAGGTTTTATGGACGATACAGTCTCTGAACAACTATTCAACTCTGCCACTATAATACAAAAGCAATCATATAAACATGTAAGTTAATGAACGTGGAACTGTTAGAACAAAGTTTTATTTACAACAATAGGTAGTAGGTCAGATTTGAGCTACGACAACAAGAACACCTTCTCTCTCAACTCTGCTTGCTGAGTTTCAACTTATCTTTGAAGACCTGGTCCAAATGCCAAATCTCTCTATCCTCTCGGATTTTTTTTTTTTAAAGATTTTATTTATTTATTTGACAGAGAGAGGGAGAGAGAGCAAGGAAGCAGAGGCAGAGGCAGAGGGAGAAGCAGGCTCCCCGCCGAGCAAGGAGCCCGATGTGGGACTCGATCCCAGGACGCTGGGATCATGACCTGAGCTGAAGGCAGCCGCTTAACCAACTGAGCCACCCAGGTGTCCCTCCTCTCAGATTTAATCAGATCTCTCCTCTGCATCTACACCATTCTGTACTTCTGTTAGTGTATCATCACAATCTACCTTGCAGTTTCTTTTTTTTTTAAGATCTTATTTATTTATTTGACAGAGAGAGATCGTAAGTAGGCAGAGAGGCAGGCGGGGTAGAGGGGAGCAGGCTCCCTGCTGAGCAGAGAGCCCAATTTGGGGCTCCATCCCAGGACCCTGAGATCATGGCCTGTGCCGAAGGCAGAAGCTTTAACCCACTGAGCCACCCAGGCGCCCCATACCTTGCAGTTTCTTAACCTCTGTCACAGGTATAGCTAATGAATTAGAAACTGGACAGTCAATTCTTCAAGGACAAACATGAAATTTTGTTCTTCATAATAGCTGAGCAAGCATTCAACCATTTAGTCTTAGTTACTATTCCACTTATGAAAAACAAACAAAACTCCACAATAATTCTGGGATTTTCAAAAATGCACTGTTACATTCCCTTCTAAAAAAGATATTATGGGGCACCTGGTGGCTCAGTGGGTTATGGCCTCTGCCTTTGGCTCAGGTCATGATCCTGGGGTCCTAGGATAGAGCTCTCTGTCAGTGGGGAGCCTGCTACACCCCCTCTCTGCCTGCCTCTCTACTTGTGATCTCTGTCTGTCAAATAAATAAAATCTTCTAAATAAATAAATTTATAAATAAAATAAAAAGGATAATACATCAAAATGTTACACAGGAAGAAAACTGTAATTATCTAACCTCTTTTCATGAATTATTGGATTTAAATAGTTATATTTACCTTTATCACTAAAACATTTACATAATTACCCAATTATCCAAATTTAAAATTATTTACATAATGTAATTAGCATACCTACAGAATTTTCTACTTGAGGAAAATAATTTCACAGATAAAATGCCAAAGCTATAAATGGTTAACTCAGGAACAACTGGTAGGACTACTAGAACAAAAAAGTCAAGTTTTACTATAAAATATGAAATCTTGCTTTCTTTAAGGTTCCAAGGAAGATAGAGGCTAAAGTTCTGATCTGAGTTTTCTGTTGACTCAGCCGGCTATTAAGTTTCTAGAGAAGGGTACCGAACTAGCTTACAGTTATTGCTAATTTGTGTTATATCCAATAACCCAGTAAAATGAATTGATTATAAAATAGAACTTAGGGTTTTTAAAAAATTGACTAATCCACAGCAGTAGTAAAATCTGTAGCTACTATCAAAGTTGGGATAACATAATTACTATAATATTCTCTTGGATTTTCAGACATGAGAGATTAAATTGTGGATTTATTTTACTCTCTTACTAGCAACTTCTCCCTGTAATACATCAAAGTGAGTACAATCAGCAATCCTGTACAAGAATTCAAATACAAAAAAAAAAAAGAATTCAAATACAAACTCTTACACCAAGGTTAGGTGCTACACAAACAATATAATAATAACTTCTACTTTAAATATAAATACTAAGTACTAATAATATGAAAATAAGGGGCACATGAGTGGCTTGGTTGGTTAAGCATCTAACTTTGGCTCAGGTCATGATCCCAGGGTCCTGGGATGGAGCACTGCATGAGGTTGAGGGTGTTCCTGCTCAGTGGGGAGCCTGCTTCTCCCTCTCCCTCCACCTCTGCCCCTCCCCCTGCTTCTGCTCTCTCTCTCAAATAAGACCTTTAAAAAATATGAAAATAAGAATAACGAGATAATGAGAGTAAAATAACCAACACTTTACTTGTTTATTGAAGCTGTAGGTGAAGTCTGGGGTGTCTTTTCATCTTCTCCTTGAGAACTACTAAATTCGGTATCCTGAAACCGCTTCCCAATCTTTGGTCGCTTCAGATGACTACTTCGAGTACGAGTGGAAACCGGTGTTTTATCATGACCTAAGAAAAAATAGCAAAACTACAATTAATTCAGTATGTCCTGAGAGGATTATGTTACAATATACAGAAATGTAAGAACTATGATAGCTTACATCTATTCCCACAATTACACATTTCTCTCACTTGTATCAGGCCAAGAAACAATGTCAGTTTTTTTTCTAACTTATGAAATAACTTCACATTATTCATTCCTCACATTTCCATATTGCCCTGAGCTCTGCAATGTATTTTGCATTTTTACTTATGCTGTCTCCCAATAATCCTGGGACATAAACAAGGCAGACATGACTCTATTTTATAGGTAAGAAAATGAGGAAAAAAGAGGCATGGTAGCTTACTTTGTTCACATAGCAAGACCAGTGGTAGTGGTAGCATTAGAACTCAGCTCTAGATCTTAGTGGGATAAGTCTTCACTTACTCTATGGGATGTCTCCCACCCCTAAATTCTAATCATCTCAAATACTGGTAGATTAGCTCAATTTCTCACCTTCAGAAGTACTTGCAAAGGCATCTTTTAGAGAATCAATCTAAAATAGAAATACAGATTAAAACCAAACATTTTAGTTCATTTTTTTCTCCCTATGAATCTATTTTAGTCAGTGCCAAAGAATATCTTATGAAACATTTTTCAAATAGTACTTTTTGTATTCAGTATTCACCATTCACCTGAAGAAATTAAAAGGTGATGTTACAGCCTCAGTTTATCCTGATGTTGAGCCCTTACCAAGCCATCTAATTCGTTACAGTGCAACTCACTTAAGTTTCCTAGTGTCCTATCCTCCGCTACCTCCTCTTCTCTTCTCTGTCCACATGCTCCCCCTGTGTAATTTTATCTACTACCTTTACTTCAACATCTATTCGCTGATGAATCCAGGTACGTAATTTCATCTCCCCAACTTCTTTCCTGATTTCCAAAGAAATATGGATGCTCCATCCAATTTCACAACCAACCTGTTCCAAATTATACCCTTTTCCCAATATTATTCCCTATCTTGGTTAATGGCAGTAACAGTTCAGTCAGCCATTCTGGCCAAAAACCTGTGAGTCAGTAATGACTTCTTCTTAATCATCCTTAAGTGAACTGTAAAGCCTTCAATTCTGACTCTGAAGACCCTCTCACAACTGCCCCCTCCTTTGTATTACCGATGCTCTAGTTTAGGCCTTTATAATCTTTAATGTGAGTTATTCCAAGAGCCTCATCCCTGGTATCCCTCATCTAATCCCATGCTCTGTAATCCCTTCCAACCTGATGGCAAAGATGCTTCCAAATCACAAATCGTGCTACTCTTTTGCTTTAAAAAACAAAAACAAGACATTTAATGGTTTATTGCTGCCTAGAATATAAACTCTCAACGTCTTCAAAACCAATTTACACTTGTTTGGTTTTTGGGGTTTTTTGTTTTGTTTTGTTTTTAACACATTAGCCTTTGAAAAACCTTAGCCTTTGTCACAAAACTCACACCTGCCCCTTGAAAGTCAGATTGGTTGCTGCTTCACCTACTCCATTCCTTGGGTACAGTTACTTACTCTGCTATGTACCTTCAGTCATTTGCTATTTGCTCTATTAAGGCAATTATAATCCTGTAGTTTGTTTATTTAATCTGTTTCCAATAATGGACCAACTACTTCTCCCATGCTTGTAAGAACCACATCTGTGTACACCTAGCACTTGCCAAAGTATCTACTTCATTATATAAACTACTATTCATTCGTTCATCACACACTTACTGAAACCCTACAACACAGCAGGCACTGGGACTTTAAGAAGGTCTACAGACAGGACACAAACAAGGATAAACTGGGACAGATAAGATAAAATCCTGTTTTCAAGAAGCCTGCAGTTGAACTAGACAAGGTTAACACACATATAAAAATCATTTTAAAAAGGTACAAAGAGTATAAGTACACGTAATGCTTTATGTTGCAAAACAGAGGAAAAAGCAAGTAGAAATACCATCATTTCCTAAAGAATAAATCATATAGTGACTGTTTCACAGTGTATCTCAAAACATCAAGTTGTACACCTTAAATATATATAATCTTTGTCAACTATACCTCAGCAAAGTTAAAAACAATGTGGTTAAAATAAACAAGACCATTTCCCCATTTGGTTAGCAATAAAAAGGGAGAGAAAATATTTTAATGTGAGAAATATTTCCCTTGAACTAATTAAAATCTTCAAGTAATTTGAGGAATATGAATTTCTAAAATGAAAGAAAACTGAATTTGTGCCGCCACCCTTATGACATGGTTTAATATATATCCTCATTTACACAACCCATTTAAAATTATTTGGCTTGGGACGCCTGGGTGGCTCTGTTGGTTAAGTGGCTGCCTTCGGCTCAGGTCATGATCCCAGCGTCCTGGGATGGAGTCCCACATTGGGCTCCTTGCTCGGCAGGAAGCCTGCTTCTCCCTCTGCCTCTGCCTCTGCCTGCCACTCTGTCTGCCTGTGCTCATTCTCTCTCTGACAAATAAATAAATAAAATTTTAAAAATAAATAAATTTAAAAAATAAAATTATTTGGCTTATTATTAAGGTAAATCACTGTTCTCACCACATTTGGGAAAAGATTTTTTCTACCTTCCATGATTTTATGATGTCTGACCAATACTAATTAAGTTTAAGTGTGTCTGAGGAATTTGGACCTCAGTATAATCAAACCCGGGGTTATCATTTAGCTTGAATTTCCAAATGTAGAAAAAAATAAAAACAAAAAATCTAACTCCTTACATGTGATTGTATGATTTACATTATCCTTAAAAACGTTTCCAAAAAGTTCAGTCAACACTCACACTAATTAAGGCAGAAATAAGAGGCACAAATAATTCCCCAAAGCACCTGTCCCTGGAAGATTTACCTAGTACTTACAAACTGCATTACATTCTACAAAGACCTAGCATACAGAGACTCAAACTTTCCACAGTAACTTCATACCTTTTGACCTACTACTAATTTCACTTCCAGAAATTTATGAGTGCAAGGAAAGAATTACATAGGCAGGAAGATGCATGTATAAATGTGTTCACTGCTGAGCCACGTACGCAAAAAACTTATGTATGTTAAAGAAATAAACAATGGTATTTACATAGAGTAGTATGCTGCTATTTAAGAATCATGTTTTAAAACAATAATGCCATGGAAATGCTTATAATATTATGTTAGTGGAGGAAAAACAGAAGCAGCATAACAGAAAACAAAAATATATGCAGATACAAGTCCTATAATATATAATACAAATAGAAAAATGTTAACAGTTGCTGTATCTGGGGTAATGGGATTAGAGATTTTTATTTTCTTCTATTTCTTCTATATTATATTGTGTGATTCCAAATTATTTTTCAAAGAAAACTAAATCCTTAGTAAGCCATTAACAGGAGATACCAAGAAAACTAACACAGTAAAAAATTAAAAATTACATAACTTGATGAACACTAACATTTACAAAATTAAATATTAGCTGAATCTAGTTTAAAGAAACAAAAATTATTATTTCCTACAATAAACATACAGTGTACCTACAGTTAGCTGCATCTCACTAGACTGATTGTCTTCAGTTTCTGCTTCATATTCTGGAACAGATGCAAGACCATATTCTCCAGACATAGGTCTTTTAGCTTCATTTTGAGAAACTGCTGTGTATAGAAGAATTTTAAAAATTGTAACCCAATCAGTATTTGGTTTTAACTATAACATGGTTTGTACTGATTTTTCACAAAGGCCCTGAATAGCATCCTGAACAGAAGGGTGTTGAAAACCTAGGTGTGGAATATCTCCTTCACCAATATCTTAAAATGAAAATTTGCAATTATAAAAGTATTAGTTATCTGCATTTCATGACTTTGAGGAAAGACGCGTAAGACCAGGGACTACTCTCTGATTCCTTGATGGTTAGTCTATGCTGCTTCAGTATCTGTGTTTCCTTCTTACCCACCAATTCCTAGAATGTTCGATTCTGCTGGGCTCTTATAATTCTAAATCCTCTTCTTATTAGTGACTCAAATGTTAATACATAACAAAAATTCAAACTTTAGAAAAGAGGGTCTGTTACTAGAGAGGTCACATTACAATATACCATAACTCCAGACTAAGAGCCACAAACATTAAAAGGCTCTGCTCTTTAAGCCTGACATGTGTTCCAACTTGAAACCTGTAATTCTTACCTGTAATTTTAAGTGTTTCTCTCTGTAATGCTCTGGTGACTGGTATCCGCTGATACCAGTGTCCAACACCTTCAACCTCCCAAAGGAGTTCATGGTCTCCTGGATACTTTTCAAAGTACTGCTTGCAAGCTGAAAAATACATTTAGAATTTTCTAGAAATCCCAAATTATCAGTTATTTTGGAAAGCAGAAAGAAGACACAAAGTAAGCTGCCCAACTCACTTAATGGGGCTAGCATAACACCAATTCAACTCAATTACACATCAGTCTCATTTATGCAAATTTTAACCTGAACAGACAACAGAAATCCTATTAGAAGATGTGCTTCACCATTAAGGAGAAAATTACTAAATATTACTGAGGGGCATAAAATTACAATAAAATGATTATTAGACTCAATAGTATAAAAACACCAAATCTCACCAATCATTTGGTAAATTCCATGCAATTATAAACAAATTCCCAACAAGTTTGTTTTTTAAGGGAACTTGTCAAAACTTCACCCCAAATTCAAAATGAAAGAAGAAAGGGTTAAGAAAGGATATGAAAAAAGAAGATGAAGAAAAGGAAAAAGAAAAACTGAAATACCAGGGGAAAAAAGCCCATGAGGAAAGAAGGACACACCAAGAACCTGGCAAATGACAGAGGCAGCATTACATCTCCAGGCAGAGTAGACCAACTATCAAAATAATAATGCAAGGTGCCTGGGTGGCTCAGTGGGTTAAAGCCTCTGCTTTCGGCTCAGGTCATGATCTCAGGGTCCTGGGATCGAGTCTGGGATCGAGCCTGGGATCGGGCTCTCTGCTCAGCGAGGAGACTGCTTCCCGCTCTCTCTCTGCCTGCCTCTCTGCCTACTTGTGATCTCTGTCAAATAAATAAAATCTTTAAAATAACAATAATAATAATGCTAGAACAAAAATCTATATAGAAAAGTCAGATCCTGACCTCACATCATAAAATTAAATTTTAGATGGAGTCTAAGACCTACTAAGAGAAGCAAAATACTTAAAAGAAAACTAAGAGAATACCTCCCAGACATAATAGTGCTAAAAGATTTCTTATGAGAGATATAAAAACCACAATCTATAATGAAATACTATGATAAACCCATTACAGTTTAAAACTTTCTATCAGGAACTAGGCAACAGAAATTTCTAATGATAGAAATGTCCTATAACAGCAATGTCCAGTAGAGTAGCCACTAGCCACATGTGGCTAATGAAGAAATGAATGCATAATTGAATTTTAATTAAACTGAAATTAAATCTAATTTATATTAGTGACTGCCAAACTGGACTGCACAGTTTTACATTAAAAAGATACCATAAAAATACAAATTAGCAGATTTTCAGAATAAGACAAAGGATTAGTACTCTCAGCATATAAAAAAAATCCTAAATTTAATTAGAGAAATAAAATGACCCCAAAAAGAACTGGTAGATGTTATGAAAAGGATATTTACACATAATGAAACTGAAAGGTCACTTAACAAAGGCAAAGATGGCAAACCTCACTAGGTGCCAGAGAAATGCAAGATGAAACAACTAGATACCATTTTCACACCCATCAGATAACCTAAGCATTCAAAGAACAAGGAAAACAGAAACTCCCACATTCTCTTTGTGTGAGAATAATTTTGCAATAGTTAGTAAAGTTGCAAAAACATATTGTATGCTTCAATTCTACTACTGGGTATATGCCCTAATGTCTTATACATATGCACAAGAAGACTTCTGTAATATTCATTACAGGGCTGTTTTTATTTATTTATTTATTTATTTATTTGACAGATCACAAGTAGGCAGAGCAGCAGACAGAGAGAGAGGAGGAAGCAGGCTCCCTGTTGAGCAGAGAGCCCAATGCGGGGCTCGATCCCAGGACCCTGAGATGATGACCTGAGCTGAAGGCAGAGGTTTAACCCACTGAGCCACCCAGGCGCCCCTACAGGGCTGTTTTTAAACAGGGGTGGGGAGTTCAACCTAAGAGCCCATCATTAAGGGATACATGAATAAATTATAAAATGTATACAATAAAATACCACACAGAAACTACAACAAATTACAGCTACATATTTTTTTTAAAAGATTTTATTTATTTATTTGTCAGAGGAAGAGAGAGAGCGAGCACAGGCAGACAGAGCAGCAGGCAGAGGCAGAGGGAGAAGCAGGCTCCCCGCCAAGCAAGGAGCCCGACGTGGGACTCGATCCCAGGACGCTGGGATCATGACCTGAGCCGAAGGCAGCCACTTAACCAACTGAGCCACCCAGGCATCCCTACAGCTACATATTAACAATGATAAATCTATTTAAAAGATCAGTAAAAAACAAATTAGTGTATGTACAAATGATGTCATTTATATAAAGTTTAAAAACACATTAAACAAATTAACAAGTAAACATGTTAAATGTGTTTAAACACATTAAAATATGGCAATTCCTCAAAAAGTTCAACACAGAATTACTATGTAACTCAAGCAATTCCACTCTCAGCCATATATCCGGAAGAACAGAAAGCAGGGACTCAAACAGTTATACCAATGTCCACGGCAACATTGTTCACAATAGCCAAAAGGTAGAAAGAACCCATTGTCCATCCATCAGATGAGGAATAGATTTAGGAATGAAATGTGACATATATACACAATAAAAAAATACTCAGCCATAAAAAGGAATGGGATTTTTTTTTAAAGATTTGAGAGAGAGAGAAAATGCTTGTGAGCAGAGGGAGGGGCAAACAGAGAGAGAGAGAGAATTCTCAAGCAGACTCCCCACTGAGCAAGGATCCAGACACATGGCTCAATCCCATGACCCTGAGATTGTGGCCAGAGCCAAAATCAAGAGTTGGATGTGGGGTGCCTGGATGGCTCAGTTAGTTGAGTGTCTCTTGGTTCTGGCACAGGTGGCGTGAGATCAAGCCCCACATAGGACTCCATGCTCAGTGCATAATCTGCTTGGGTTTCTCTCTCCCTCTGCTCCTCCCCCTCTTTATGGATGCACACACTCTCTCTCTCTCAAATAAATGAATCTTAAAAAAAAAAAAAAAAAAGGAATCACCACTTAACTGACTGGGCCACACAGGTACCCCAGGAAAGAAATTTTGATATATGCTATAATATGGATGGTCCTTAAATACTATGCTAAGTGAAATAAAGCACACATAGAACAACAAATATTGTCTGATTCCACTTCTATGAGGTACCTAGACTAGGCAAATTCATAAAGACAGAGAATGAATGTGACTAATGCAACTGAATTCCACAACTACAAATAGTTCAAATGATAAATATGTTATATATATTACAGCCCCCAAAAAACTTGAAAATTTTTAAAATAAAAAAGCAAACTAGGGGTGCCTGGCTGGCTTAGTCAGTAGAGCATGCAACTCCTGATCTTGGGGTTGTGTGTTTGAGCCCCATATTGGGTGTGGAGATAACTTAAAAATAAAATCTTTAAAAATTGGGACACCTGGGTGGCTCAGCCATTAAGCTTCTGCCTTTGGCGCAGGTCATGGTCCTGGGATCCAGCCTCACATCAGGCTCCCTGTTTAGTGCTTCTTCCTCTGCCTACTGTTCCCCCTGCTTGTGTGTGCATGCGCTCTGACAAAAAAAAAGTCTTTATAAAAATAAAATAAATATAGAACTAACTACCCTATAGCCTAGTAAATGCACTACTGGGTATTTACCCAAAAAATATAAAAACATTAATTTAAAAGGATATAGGCAGGATGGGATGTCTGGGTGGCTCAGTCGGTTAAGCGTTTGCCTCTGGCTCAAGTCATGATCCCAGGGTCCTGGGATGGAGTCCCACATCAGGCTCCCTGCAGGGAAGCCTGCTTCTCTCTGGGCCTGCCACTCCCCCTGCTTGTGCGCTTTCTCTTTCTCTCTCACAAATAAATAAACTATTTAAACATAAGTAAATAAAAGGATATAGGCACCCCTATGTTTACTGCAGCACTATTTACAACAGTCAAGATATGGAAGCAGCCCAAGTGTCCACGGGACAGATGAATGGATAAAGATGTGGCATGTATATACCATATCATATTACGCAGCCATCAAAAAGAATGAAACTTCACCATTTGTAACAACATGGATGGATCTAGAAGGTATAATGCTAAGCAAAATAAGTCAGAGAAAGACAAATGCCATGTGATCTCACACATATATGGAATTTAAGGAAACAAAGGGGAAAAAAAACAAAAATAGACTCTTAAGTATAAAGATCAGACAGATGGTTACCAGAGGGGAAGTGGGGGGGTTAAGTAGGTGAAGGAGATTAAGAGTACAGTTTTCTTGGAACACCCGGCTAGCTCAGTCAGTAGAGCATGTGACTATTCGTATCAGGGTTTCAGTTCAAACCCCACATTGGACATGGAGATCACATAAAAATAAAATCCTTAAAAATAAAAATGATTAAAAAAAAAAGAGTACACTTATGTTCATGAGCACTAATATATGCAACTGCTGAATCACTATATTGTACACCTAAAATAGCTACACTGGAATTAAAATTTTTAAAAATGTAAAAAAAAAAACACCTCTCACATATTAGCTTACAGAAAATTGTCATCATTATCTTTTTTTCTGTCCAATAATATTATAATTGTATAACATGTATAGCTGTATGATTCTGTTCAATCAGCATTTACACATTCTCCATAGAGTTCTTAGAATTAACGTAGGAAATATGTATACATTTAAGAACTTTATCTTTTGTTGCCATAATAAATATTGTATTCTCTTAAACATTATTTCTTCTAACTAGTGGTTATATACAAGAAAGATACTGATTTACTTACGATTTAATTTTGTCTAGGGTTAATTTTCTTGAGTTTTCGACAATCTGCTTCTTTGTTAGGGCCAAGACTAAAAGTCTTTCGTGCTCTACCAACAAAATTACATCTGTCCTCTAAATCCTGTGGTGTCTTACCTGTTGTGCTCTTAAGCTCCTTAAAGTATGTTCTACTTTACAATCTATTTCTTTAGGTTTTTGTTTTAATACCAGTTTAGACTGTGCATTCCTTGTGCACAGATTCCATGAATATCTCTTCTTCTGTGACAGTACTTTGTCTAGTTCTTTGCATGGAATGAAAGTGCAAAATAAATGGCTGTGAAAAAAGGTTCTATGAAGCAAAGAACGTTAAAATAGTTGGGAGACATTTAGCACAGAAGACTATCTGTAGAGAAGTGAAGCGTCCGTATAGTAAAGCTCAGGCTTTAAAAGAATTCCATTGCAAGGGTAAATGTCTTAGTGCTGCACATACAATGTCTGTAAGTAGAAGTATCCACAACTGGTTAAGGAATAGTTCATGCTGCTTAGCTGAGAGAGGTTCCTTCTTGTGGGACAGACAAATCTGAAGTGGGAGCTCTAGTCACCTTTTCTCAAGTGCTCCTTTTTTTTTTTTTTTAATTTATTTATTTGTCAGATAGAGAGAGAGCGCAGGAGCGAGCACAGGCAGACAGAGCAGCAGGCAGAGGCAGAGGGAGAAGCAGGCTCACTGCCGAGCAAGGAGCCCGATGTTGGACTTGATCCCAGGACGCCAGGATCATGACCTGAGCCAAAGGCAGCCGCTTAACCAACTGAGCCACCCAGGCGTCCCTCAAGTGCTCCTTTTAAACCTCATACTGAAGTGTGTAAACCTGGCGATTCACAGACCTGTACCCCTGGGACTAATAATACATTATATGTTAATAAAAAATAAAAAATTAGGGGCACCTGGGTGGCTCAGTGGGTTAAGCCTCTGCCTTCGGCTCAGGTCATGATCTCAGGGTCCTGGGATGGAGCCCATCAGGCTCTCTGCTCATCAGGGAGTCTGCTTCCCCCTCTCTCTCCACCTCTGCCTATTTGTGCCTCCCTACTTGTGATCTCTGTCAAATAAATAAATATTTTAATAAATAAATATAAATAAAAATTAAAAATAAACCTCATACTGACTATGGAAGGCTTTCCCTACTATTTTAGTCATTAAATTCAGACAAGTAACTCAATGTTGTGGCCTATTGTGCTTGTTTCCTCCAGCTTCTCCCTTTTTAATGGGTAGGGAAACTAAAACCAAAAAACATGAGAAACATGTTTTATATGCTTATACATGCAGGGAAAAAAATGAGAGAATAGTATCCTAGTGTTAATGTATCCATCAACCAGATTAACAGTATTAAAGTTTGCCATATCATTTTTACTTAGTTTTAGGGAGAACTAAGTAAAACCTGGTAGATACAGTTGATGTTCTCTTTGGACCCCTCCCTAACCCCATTCCCCTTTCTCCTTTTCTCCCCAGAGGTAACTGTGATCCTGAAGTTGGTGTATATCCTTCCTGTCCACAGTTTCATACTGAGATCTATGTCCATAAGCCCTATAAAGCATTATTTAGTTTGCCTTTTTGCTTTCAGCCATGTGGCCCAGGTAGTTCTATTTTTAATTTTTTGAGGAACCTCCATACAGTTTCCCACAGTGGCTGCACCAGTCTGCACTCCCACCAACAATGCAAGCAAGTTACTTTTTCTCTACATCCTTGCCAACAATGGTTTATTGAGTTTTTTATTTTAGCCATTCTGACAGGTGTGAGGTGATACCTCATTGCAGTTTTGATTTGCATTTCTCTGATGATGAATGATGTTCAGCATCTTTTCATGTGTCCGTGGGCCAATTGTAGGTCTTCTGTGGAGAAATGTCTGTTCACATCCTCTGCCCATTTTTAAAAAAATTTTTTTTATTTATTTATTTTCAGTATAACAGAATTCATTGTTTATGCACCACACCCAGTGCTCCATGCAATACGTGCCCTCCATAAAACCCACCACCTGGCTCCCCCAACCTCCCACCCTCCTCTGCCCATTTTTAACTACATTGTGTTTTTTTGTGTGTTAAGTTGTGAAAGTTCTTTATATATTTTGGATACTAACCCTTTATCAGATATGTCATTTACAAGTAGCTTCTCCCACTCCGTAGGTTTTCTTTCAGTTTGTTGGTTGTTTCCTTCGCTGTGAAGCTTTTTATTTTGATGTAGTCCCAATAGTTTATTCTTGATTTTGTTTCCATTGCCTCAGGAGACAAATCTAGAAGGCTGTTGCTAAAACCAATGTTAGAGAAATTACCTTCTATGTTCTCTTCTAGGATTTCTATGGGTTCAGGCCTCACATTTAAGTCCCTGATCCATTTTGGGTATATAGTGTACAAAGGTGGTACAGTTTCATTCCTTTGCATATTGCTGTCCAATTTTCCCGATCTTATTTGTTGAAGCGATTATTTTTCCCCCATTGCATATTCTTGCCTCCTTTGCCTTAATCTTTGTCAAAGATTAACTGACCATAAATTGTGGGCTTATGTTCAGGCTTTCTATTCTGTTCACTGATGTATATGTCTTACTGTTGTGCTAGTACCATACTGTTTGCATTATTATAGCTTTGTTTTTTTGGGGGGGGTTGGATTATTATAGCTTTGTAATGTAACTTGAAGTCTGGAATTATGATACCTCCAAGTTTCGTTTTTCTTTTTCAAGGTTGCTTTGGCCATTCGAGGTCTTTTGTGATTCCATAAAACTTTTCAGATTGTTTTAGTCCTCTGAAAAATGCTGTTGATATTTTGATAGGAATTGCATTTAAATCTATAGATTACTTTAGGTAGTATGGACATTTTAACATATTTGTTCTTCCAGTCCATGAGCATCGAATGTCTTTTCCATTTCTCTGTGTCATCTTCAATTTCTTCCATCAGTGTCTTATAGTCTTCAGAGTACGGATCTTTCTCACCTCTTTGGTCAGGTTTATTCCTAAGCTTTTTATTATTAGTGGTGTGATTGTATATAGGATTGTTTTTTTAACTGCTCTTTCTGCTGCCTCGTTATTAGTGTACAGACATGCAATGGATATCCGCACATTGATTTTGCATCCTACAACTTTACTGAAACCATATCAGTTCTTTTTTTTTTTTTTATCTATTTTAATTTGAGAGAGAGAGAGAACAAGCAGAGGGAGGCGCAGAAGATAAGCAGACTCCCTGCAAGCAGAGAGCTCGATGCGGGACTTGATCCCAGGACCCTGAGATCATGACCTGAGCCAAAGGCAAACACTTAACCAACTGAGCCACCCAGGCATCCCTGAATCCATTTATCAGTTCTAAGAGATTTTTTTTTAGATTTTATTTTTAAATTGTCTCTAGACCCAACATGTGGCCCAAACTTTCAACCCTGATATCAAGAGTCACATGCTTGACTGACTGAAGCACTCCTACTTGTTCTAATAGTTTTTTGGTGGGTCTTACATCTTATTAGGGGCTAATATGTAAGTTTAAAAGTAATCCCAATAAAATTCCAAAAAAACTTTTTTTTTAATCTAGTAAGTGGGTTCTGAAGTCTATACAGGAAAACAAGTAAGGTCAGAAATATGAAATGGGGGAGAAGACTAGTCCTTTTAGATAATGAAAAGCTAAAATAAATATAAGAGTGAAGTACCGGAACTTAAAAGATTAATAGAAATAAATAAGCAGATAAGAAATACACAGAAACAGGGGTGTCTGGGTGGCTCAGTCAGTTAAGCATCTGCCTTCGGCTCAGGTCATGATCCTGGGGTCCTGGGATAAGTCCTGCATTGGGCTCCCTGCTCAGTAGGGAGTCTGCTTCTCCCTCCCCTTCCCCTCTACCACGCCCCCCAGTTGCTCCTGAGCTTGCATGCTCACTCACTCTCTCTCTCCCTCTCGAATGAATAAAAATCTTAAAATATGTAGATACACACAAACATATACATATACAAATTTAATATATGATCTAGATTATGAGTTAGGATACTTTTCCTTAAAGGGGCAGACGATAAGTAGTTTAGACTTAACAGACCATATGGACACTGTCATTAACTAACCAACTCTAACATTTTAGCACAAAAGAAGCCATAGACAATATGTAAATCCAATAAAG
>ML111798.1:20843-48037 GCA_003697995.1 Taxidea taxus jeffersonii
GAGCAGGGAGCCTGACATGGGGCTCAATCCCAGCACCATGGGATCCTGAGTGAGCCAAAGGCAGCCGACCAACTGACTGAGCCATCCAGGCACCTCAGAAAAGAGTAAGTATTAAGAGATTCTGCCTACAGTGGGCGTGTTTACATTCCTTCCCAAATTCAGTAAAGCTGTAATTAGATTTTTAAGGGGAAAGCTATTTTCAGATTATCCAGTTATATAAAGGGTCCATTCCATTCTCATGTATGGGTCTACACAGAAACTATGATTCAAGATGGGCATGCAACACTTGGTTGTTGTTTTCTGGATTTCTGATATTAAAAAGGGGGAGCAAACTAAGAACAAAACCATATTTTCAGTGGAAATAAAGATCTCTAATTCAACTAAAATCAATGGTAAATTATATTTTAATAAAGCTTTCAAGTAAATTACCTGCCAGGATTAAATCTTACTTCATTAAGAGAAAAGCAGCGGTTTGGGAGTTACATTTATAAGTACAAATATAAATCCACCAGTAGTTTTTAATTATCACCACAGTGTATATTCATACAATGGAATACTAAACAGCACTGAAAATGAATAAATAGAGCTATGTGAATCCACAAGAATGAATTCATAAATATACAAACCAAACTGCAGGAGAATTCATACAGTAGATATCATTTATATAAAGTACTTTGTAAGGTTTGATTTATGTATTTGAGAGAGAGAAAGCACACAAGCAGGGAGGGGTTGCAGGAGGAGAGGGAGAAGCAGGCTCTCCACAGAGCAGGAAGCCTGACATAGGACTCCATCCCAGGACCCCGGGATTATGACTGAGCCAAAGGCAGACACTTAACCAACTGAGTCACCCAATGCCCCAGTTTTTAAATATGCTAATCAATAGGACATATTGTTGGAGGATATATAAATATGCTTTATAAGTCTAAGAGGGACGCCTGGGTGGCTCAATAGGTTAAGTGCCCAACTCTTGGTTTTGGCTCAGATCATGATCTCAGGGTACTGAGATCAGCCCCGCATCAGGCTCTGCACTGGGCATGGGGTCTGCTTAACGTTCTGTTCTCTCTCTACTCTCCTCAGCCCCAACCCCTCATGCACATGCTTGTGTACACTCTTTCTCTCCTTCTCTCTCTCTCCCTCCCTCTCTCAAAAACAGGAAGCCTAAGAAATATATGCGGAAAATAATGCCAAATTGAGGTGGTGCTTATTTCAGGGAAGGAAATGAGTTAATTGGGCAGGTGTACAACTGTACTAGCGATGATCCATTTCTCATATGGATGGCACATGCTGAATGGTACATGAGTATTTGTTGTCTTATTCTTTACATCTTTTTATACGTCTGAAATTTTTTTTTTAATTTTAAAGGCTACCACGACAGAGACCCCAAAAAAGAAATGGTCGAAGGATCTAAATATACATTTCCCCAAAAATACAGAAATGGCCAATTACCATATGAAAAGATGCTCAACATGAAATGCAAATCAAACCTATAATAAGATGTCGCTTTACACCCACAAGAACGGCTATAATCAAAAAGATAGCAACTGTACCCCTAAAACAAATAATACATATGTCAATAAAAATAAATAAAGAAAATGAAAATAAAATAAAAATTCTAAAAACAGAAAGACAGTAACAAGTGTTGGTGACATTATAAATGTTAACTTTCATCCACTACTTATGGGAATGTAAAATGGTACAGTTGCTTTGGAAAACAGTTTGGAAGTTCATCATAATGTTAAATATAGAGTCACCGTATGACCCAGCAATTCCATCCACACCTAAGTGCAAAGAAATAGCCATACAAAAACTATACAAATGTTCACAGCAGCATTATTCGTTAACAGCTAAAAAGTAGAAACAACCCCAAAAGTCCATCAATTGATGATGGGTAAACAAAATATGGCATATCCATAAAAGAGAATATTATTCATCCATAAAAAGGAATGAAGCACTGATTCATGCTACAACACAGATGAACTTTAACAAAATTTATGCAAAATGAAAGAAGCTAGACACAAAAAGGCTTATCATATCACATGTTTATTATTTATATGAAATGTTGAGGACAGGTAAATCCATACAGAAGAAAACAGACTGGCAGTTGCTAGGGGATGAAGGAGTAGGGGAATGAAGAGTGATTCCTAGTTGGTGCAGGGTTTCTTTTTGGGGTAATGATCATGTTCTGGAACTAGATACTGGTTATGGGTACACAGCTATGAATGTAATAAAAATCACTGAACTGTACACTTTAAGATTGAGGGTGAATTTGATGGTGTATGAATTTTATGTCAACTTTTTAAAAAAGCCACCACACCTCCAGAAATTGCCATATACATGAGACAAGAACACATCTGCAAAATGAAGCCCTAGGGACCCAAAGAATCCAAATTTAGTTAATAGTGATATATGCACATTTACAGTATTCCTCAGAAACAACTTAGAAATGACAGTGAGACAAGTTTAACATTAAACTTAATTTACCTGTGTACATGAGAGAGGAGAGTGGATACCGCAAGCCAAGAGCATCTTCTGTAAAGGAATCAACAAAGTCCTCCAGCATGTGAAGCCCAAAATCTTTGCCTCGGTATTTCTTTCTTACAAACATTGTATCAAGAACTGGCAGCTGGTAGCTTTGGGTAAGAAATGAGGCACATATGCTTCCTGCAGTCATGAGAAAAGAAACCCAGTATTTTTTTCACATTAAAAGGCCATATATGTATATATATATTTAAAGAACATGCATTAACAGTCTAAAAATGGTCAGTTTTTCTTACTTCAAGAGTGTTAAAGAAATGTATCAATTTCATAATATAAAATGCTTCCCAGCTGCTGTTACACATACTTCACAATGTATACATGTGATGATGATAGAACTATGTATTTTGTCAACAGGATCATCTAATAGAAGTCACTATTACCATTTTTTAAGTATATACTAGAATATGCATTGCTGTCTACAGACTTGAACAACTTTAAAACTCATCAACTATTACATTTTAAAACTGAAAAAGTGTATGTGATGACTGTATATAGTGTAAAATGTGTGAAGTACCTCATTACAACTTCAGTACCTAAATAACCATCTATCCCTTTTTCTCTAGTGAGTAGTCTCATTTTTAATCTACTCCATGATGGCAAAGAAGGAAGTCAGTTTTCCAGATTTTTAAGGACCACAGAATAGGACTAAATGGAAACAGAGGTGCTTGGGCAGCTCAGCCAGTTAAGCATCTGCCTTCAGCTCAAGTAATGATGACAGAATCCTGGGATCCAGCCCCTATGACCTGCTCTCTGTTCAGCAGGGGGTCCTTTTCTCCCTCTTCCTCTGCCCACCCCCCCAGCTCATGCTTGCTCTCTCTTGCTCTTTCTCTCTACCTCAAATAAATAAACAAAAATTTTTAGAAAAGTGACTAAATGGAAACATTTCTCAGAAATGGCTAAGTCAACAATATTTTTGCTGTACAGGTATTTTTTTAAATATCGTGCATGCTTAAACAGGAGAATAACTTACAGTCACTAAATATGCCTCTTCTATTACACAGCTATGTTGATTTGTCTTTTTAAGAATGCTGATTTGTGGGGCACCTGGGTGGCTCAGTGGGTTAAAGCCTCTGCCTTCGGCTCAGGTCATGATCTCCGGGTCCTGGGATCAAGCCCGCATCGAGCTCTTTGCTCTGCATGGGGCCTGCTTCCTCCTCTCTCTCTGCCTGCCTCTCTGCCTACTTGTGATCTCTCTCTCTGTCAAATAAATAAATAAAATCTTCAAAAAAAAAAAATAATAATTTAAAAAAAAAAAAAGAATGCTGATTTGTGTTCTGACCCCCCAATTAGATGTGTTAGCTCCTTTAACACATTATAAGACAGTATATAAGTTGTGGGCATCACGATGGGGCATCCCACTCTCTATTAACTTTAGAAATAGTTTACAGTTATCAGTCAATATTCTACTCTTTTTGTGCCTCAAATGAAAAAAACCTATTGATTTCAGATAATTCTAATAATGCAGTTCAAGGAAGACATAAAATTTCAGGTAACAAACATCTCACAAACTGACTTTTACCAATCATACCATTTGATGAATTGGTCAATATAACAAGATCTTTTTTAGCTGAACCAAATAATTTGGATTATTTATGACTAAGTTGGAGAATTTCAGTAACTTTCTCCAATAGTCTCCAAGACTATCAACTAATTTAAGCTTAGAATAGGTAATTCCCATTGCTTAGATCTTAAATGCTGACATTCAGCTAGGATATTTCTATGGTTTAAAAGGTCTTATAGGAAGGCTGTAGTTAACAATGTTATATACTTGAAATTTACTAAGAAAGTAAATATTCAGTGTTATCTCTATAAAAAAATAGAAAATGGTAACTGTGCAGCAGTCTTTTAATTAGCTTGATTTTGGTGAATATTTCACAATGTATACATATATCAAATTATCAAGCCTTACACTTGAATTATATATCATTTTAACTGTCAGTTTTACTGAATAAAGCATAAACAAGTTACTTGTAAGAGTGTAACAGGTAGTCTCACCAACAAGCTACTATGAACATAATTAATTTTTAATGCCTTGAAATTAGAGTTTTTTCATAGTAACTGCTAGTAGTGATTACAAAATCAAGAGACATTACTTTAGGGGCGCCTGGGTGGCTCAGTGGGTTAAGCCGCTGCCTTCGGCTCAGGTCATGATCTCAGGGTCCTGGGATCAAGTCCCGCATTGGGCTCTCTGCTCAGCAGGGAGCCTGCTTCCTCCCCTCTCTCTCTGCCTGCCTCTCTGCCTACCTGTGATCTCTGTCAAATAAATAAATAAAATCTTTAAAAAAAAAAAAAATCCTGCATCATTAGCTTCATAATCTATCTCAAATATGATGATTTCTACCCTATCTTCCTTGTCCAAGCCACCATCGCCTCTTACCAGGGCAACAGCCTCCTAATTAACCGAACTCAATTCCAGTATTCCCTCTCCCGGTTGTTCTCACAACAGTGTTAGTTGCCTGTTTTAAAGGCAAATCAAATTGTGTTACGCCCATGTTCAAAACCCAGTGAATTCTCATTACCCACAGAATAAATTCAAACTCTTTCCTTGGCCTATAAGACTATTCAGGATACAGCCCTGCCTTTCTCCATTCCTGTATCACACACTCCCCCTACTTTACTCACTGGCCCTCTTGCTATTTCTCAAACACCCTGAACTCACTTCTGCCTCAGGGCTTCTCCATTTCAGTTCTTTGCCTCAAAACCTCTTCTCCTGAAACTTCATATCATCCCCTTACTTCCTTCAGAGATACTTACCCTGACCTTTCTATTTAAAACAGTACCCACACACACACTCTCCCTTATCTACTTCAGTTTTCTTCATAGCATTGTCTACTTGCCTATTCACCACCAACTCCTCCTCTAGAATCTAAGCTCTATGACGGGAGTCTACACAATTTTTATTACTATCTCTCAATTCCTCCCTCTTGCTCTTTCTTCTACTCACCTTCTTCCCCTTTTCTTTCCTTCCCTATCTATGTAGCATCTTCCAAAACAGCTTTTGAAAATGAAATGAAAAAAGCTTTTGAAAGATGAATAAATTTTCACAAAACTATTCAGGATCTATTCAAATTCAAGCACATATATTCTACCACACTTGAGTGACTTTCTCTCTTCATGAAATCACTATTTCCTCTTTGTCCACCAGGAGTATGTCTTCCCTCACCTTCATAAATACTGGTTTAATGACTCACAAAGGCCAACAGTAGGTGACTGTCTCCACAGAACACATGCATAATGTGAATTCTAAACAAATAATGTGATTATACCTACATAAGAGACTTTGTCATTTACCACTAGGCAAGTATTCTCATCACAGTCTTGATGCTTTATAAATCAGTTACAGCAACGTCAGCTGTTATAATAAACCAGTACAGAAAGCTTAATATAAGACTCAGTTTTACTTAGGTAACAGTCCCACACAGGTGCTACTGTAGAGTGGATGTCTTTCTGAGGCACCATCATCCAAAAACAGTTTGTTACCTATTGTGGCCCAACAAATCATCCCAGAATGTACAGGCTGAAGAGAAAAATTTTCATTATTTATCACAACTTTCTTATGTATATGGGAAACTAAAACAGCTAAAAGTCCAAACAGCTTCACTGCCACGAGATACAGTTTGTATCAGCTGCTGACTGGAAGCACAGCTTCAGTTCTCTTTAATGCAGCTGTTTGGGCTTCCTCACCACATGGCAGTCTTGAAGTAGTCATACTTCTTACATGGTGACTTTGCTTCTAACGGTACCAAAATGCAAACCACTCAGGCCTTCTTAAAGTTTAGCACAGTGGGGGCGCCTGGGTGGCTCAGTGGGTTAAAGCCGCTGCCTTCGGCTCGGGTCATGATCCCGGGGTCATGGGATCGAGCCCCGCATCGGGCTCTCTGCTCTGTGGACAGCCTGCTTCCTCCTCTCTCTCTCTCTGCCTCTCTGCCTACTTGTGATCTCTGTCTATCAAATAAATAAATAAAATCTTAAAAAAAAAAAAAAAAAAGTTTAGCACAGTGTCACTTGTGCTGCCCTCTACTGGTAAACCATGTCACAGGGCCAGCCCAGATTGGAGCAGAGGGCAAAAGCATCTACATACTGGAAACATGGTTTGCTGGGGCCCACCAAAGTGACAGCAACTCAGGTTCCTTCTGTCTCATGGCTTCTCCACAGACCAGGTGTTGACAATCCACTGCATTCAGCAGATGAGAGGAAAAGAATGCATCTTAACCACTTTGATCCAACACCATATGTATCATTTCTCATTACTTTAGGAAGAACTAGTCACACCACCCCACCAAGCTGTGAAAGTGAGAGGAAAACATAATCCCTGACTGGGCAGCTACTGGCCAATGACTAGAATACAGAAGAGAAAGCACAAATCTTGTGAACAGTCGGCAGCCTCAGCTAACTTTCCCCCTTCTCTTACCTTCTGGTAGATTAACACTTCCTTTTTAACTGTCAAGAGATCAATGAGCACATCTCAGCAGATAGTACCTTTTGCTGGCAGACTCTCTCCACAGTTATGTTTGGTTATCCCAGGCTGTTTCCAGTTACTTATATCCTCACACCAATATTCATGAACACTCACTTTATATAAGAGTTCTGACTGATCTCATCTACATTTCAAAGTTATACTGACTTCTAAGGCACCTGGCTGGTTCAGTTGGTGAAGACTACAACTCTTGATCTTGGGAGTTGTGAGTTCAAACCCCACGATGGGTGTAGAGATTACTTTAAAATAAAATCATAAATAAATATATAAAATTACAGTGACTTTTGTCAAAATCCAAACTTTTACCATGTGATCAAAGTTACACTTCTTACACTGTATCTCTACTTACTGTCCCTTAGGATCATTGAACGTTGCATGTCAAAATTGAACTCCGGTATTACCATATCCACTCCTCCTTCTGTATTCCCAATCTTAACACCCTCCCACCTACACACCCAAGCCAAAACCTCCAGGCTTCACCACTGGCTACTCTCCCTCCCTTTGAACATACAGACATTAGAGTCAGGGTACTCTGTCCACCCAAAAATCTCCCTCAAATCTGTTCCTTCTCTGTCCCTATTGCTACATTCCTAGTGCTGGTCCTTCTTTAAGCTGGACTACTAAAATAGCTCCCAATTAACAGATTTCCCTGATTTCAGAACACAGTTTCCCTACCCAATCACAAAGCCCCACAAAAATTATCTCACTGGGGCGCCTGGGTGGCTCAGTAGGTTAAACATCTGCCTTTGGCTCAAGTTATGACCTCAGGGTTCTGGGAATGAGCTCTGTGGTTGGCTCAACGGGGAGCCTGCTTCTCCCTTTCCCTCTGCCACTGCCCCTGCTTGTGCACTCACTCTCTCTCAAATAAATAAACGTTTAAAAAAATTATTTCACTGAAGTTATTTGTTACCTCTACATAAAATTCACTGATAGCTTCTTTACCAGTAAAATTCCAAACTTCTTTATGGCATTTAAGACACTTCATAAGAGGACCCTCTGAGGCACCTGGGTGGCTCAGGTGTTAAGCATCTTCCTTCAGCTCAGGTCATTATCCTAGCATTCTGGGATCGAGCCCCACATCAGGCTCCGTGCTCCACAGGAAGCCTGCTTCTCCCTCTCCTGCTCCCCCTACTTGTGTTCCCTCTCTCACTGTCTCTGTCAAATAAATAAAGTCTTTAAAATAACAAAATAAAATAAGAGGACCCTCCATCTTTACCTCATCCCACTCTATCACTATCCTTTAGTCCTTTAAGCTTATCTAAAAGTCCTGTAGCTTACATAAGGTAGCATCTCAACTACACTTTGAACTTTCATGACTCTGCCTTCTTTCATATATTTATATTCCATTTATATGTTTACCAAGATTCTCCTTTCCTTTCCCCCTTCTCTGCCTATTGACAGTCTCCTCTCCCTTCAAAGCCACTTTTAAAGATTTTATTTTTATTTATTTATTTGACAGAGAGAGAGATCACAAGTAGGCAGAGAGGCAGGCAGAGAGGGGAGGGGGGAAGTAGACTCCCCGCTAAGCAGAGAGCCCAATGTGGGGCTCGATCCCAGGACCCTGGGACCATGACCTGAGCCAAAGGCAGATGCTTTAACCCACTGAGCCACCCAGGCACCCCCCAAAGCCACTTTTAAATAGCACTTTCTCAGTGACACCTTCCTCTAGGCAAAACTTACTGTTCCATTTGTCAATGACTACTGTTATTGATACCTCAAATACAGCATTTATCAAACTGAATTATAAGTAGTTATTTAATGACTGTAATTTCCTGTTTCATCCACAAAATTTTTGGTGCTTTGAAGGTGCAGGAACGCAAGACCAGCTATCTTTGTGTCTACACTGACAATGCAATCAGCCCTAAGAGATACAATCACCCTCATAAGAGAATGCTTACCAGAAAGCAAGTGGCCCTCAGGTGGCTAGAAATTCACCTGTAAACAAAGTAACCACTTCATTTCCGAATGACACATTTCAGGTAGCCACATAGTTGCTGGGACTTTCCCATGTCTTTGCTCATTTCCTTCAAAAAAGGGTTACACCTAGACAGACTCAAGGCCCTACAATACAACCTCATTCTCCCAATACAAACTTCTACTATGTTTTGCCTTTAGCTGTACTACTAGTCTTTATCATTTTATGTAAGTTTTGATATTCCTTTTTAAAAAATCTTTAAACAGAATGGCTAGAGAGCTGAATTTCAGTGGACAGGACGTGAGCGATCCGTCCAACAAAAGGAGGGAAGACCACAAACATAGCTCTGTTAAAAGGTCTAAAAAATCACAAGGAAAGCTGACTAGCAAATGATGAGAGGGAAAAACACTTTCATTATGAATTACTTCAAATGAGAATCACAAAAACCAAAAACATGTCTCTTAGCAGTGACTGTGAATCCCTTGTGGCTCAACAATATGATTTACAGTACCCGTTTATTAGACTGTGCTTCCTTCGTATGGTTCTTTGATTGGCCTTTCACAAAATACAGGTCTTCAAATTGGATCAAGATGGTTCATACTTGAAGCCAGATAGTAATGGACAATTCCAAAACAGCAGCTAATGGGTGTCCTCAATCGTTCCCTCAGCTCATCTATATTAAATGTGGTATCTGATTTACACAGATTTTCACCTTCTCTATTTCTTGACACAGAGCAAAGAGTTATAAAAGTTCCACTGAATTAACAAAGGGGCTTCTTGCTTTTCAGCTGCATGTGATGCTTCTCATTAGCAGTTCTGTACTTAGCACAGCCCTTTTATCATTACGGATACTGTTGAGGACTTAAAAAGTTCAGCCAGTTTTGCCATAGACACTGGTAAGATTCTGGATATAGGGGGCACCTGAGTGGCTCAGTCCTTGAGCGTCTGCCATCGGCTCAGGTCATGATCCCAGGGTCCTGGGATCGGGCCCCACATCGGGCTCCCTGCTTGGGATAGCCTGCTTTTCCCTCCACCCCCGCCCCGCTTGTGTTCCCTCTCTCGCTGTGTCTCTGTCAAATAAACGAAATCTTAAAAAAAAAAAAAAAAAAAAAGATTCTGGATATAGTTCCACTTTTCTAAATGTTCACTTTTAGTTTTTAATCAAAGTTTAATGTGTACATTGTTTAGAGAGCACAACAGCCCTATTAGACTGCAAAGAAAAAAAGCAGTCCTGTGACTGCCTCCATGACCCACACACACTTTCTGCTCCCCAGAAACCACTACTTTGAAATTATTGCACTAATCTTTTTGAAATTTACTTCCACATCTCTAAATAACTACTTTTCTTGATTTTTTTCCATTTTACACACCAGCAACTGCCTTCCCAGTATGGAAGACGAGAATTCAGCTCTTACACACATTTACCCACCCCAGTCTCATTTCCACATAACCACACTTCCTCAGTGTCGTAGGGGCATTGTTTCACTTCTAGTGTGCAGTTTTAATGTGGAAGAATCCAATCACTCTGATTCTTGACTCCTGTATAAATGCTTCTCTCATTCTCTGGAGACTTGCAGAATCGTTTCTCTATCCCAGATTTCTGAAATTTCTTAATAATCTATCTCAGTATGAGTCTATTTTAATTCATTGTGATGGATGCTCAATGGGCTCTTTTAACTTGGAAATGCGTGTTCTATAGTTTTGAGAATTTTTCTTGAATTATTTCACTGGTAACTTCTTCCCCTCCGGTTTCTCTGTTCTCTCCTGAAACATCTATTATTCAGACCACTCTTGTAATTTTCTTACCTATTTTTCATCATTTAGTGTTTGTTTTTTGTTGTCGTTGCTCTCCTTTGAGTTGCCATTTCCTCACATTCCCATACACTGAATTCTGAATATCCAAGAGCTCAACAGACATTCTTTTAATATAACTTGTCCTCATTTCACCAGTGTAAGGACTACTCTCACCTTCCAAATATATTAATATATGTTTTCTTTTGTTTTTCATTGTCTCTTACAAATTGTTTTCTCTTTTGTTCTAATCTCCATATTTCATACCAGTGGCTTCCCCTAAGTTATTTGTTCATAGTTATAAAAGAGGCATTAAAAAGCTGATTCAATGTTCCCTGCACATGGTGGTGATTACAAACAATGGACTTAATAGAAGGATGATCTGAGGGCGCCTGGGTAGCTCAGTTGGTTGGGCAACTGCCTTCGGCTCAGGTCATGATCCCGGAGTCCTGGGATCGAGTCCCACATCAAGCTCCCAGCTCCATGGGGAGTCTGCTTCTCCCTCTGACCTCCCCTCTCATGCTGTCTCACTCTGTCTCTCTCTCAAATAAATAAATAAAATCTTAAAAAAAAAAAGAAGGATGATCTGACTGGGACATTTCCTAGGCAAACCACTTATATTGGTGGTTACTTATGGAATTTTTTTCTCTTGGCCAATTCAAATTCCTCGAAAGAAAAAACATTTTTGCTCATGCTGTAACCTTTAAATAATTTTGAAATGCCATGTATTCACACATCTTTGGTAAAATCTAAAATTTTCATCTTACGTTTCAGTAATTGCAAGGATGGAATTTCTAGCATATTATCCTTATTAACTTTTAAGAAACTATCTTACAAATTTTAGACTCATAAAAAAGTTGCAAAAATATACAGAGTCCCATATACCCTTCATCCAGCTTCCCTAATGTTAACATCTTATACAACCAAAGTACTATTATCAAAACAGGAAAATGAATATTGACAAAATACTACTGACTACAGACCTTATTCAAAATTCACCAATCTTGGGACGCCTGGGTGGCTCAGTTGGTTAAGCAGCTGCCTTCGGCTCAGGTCATGATCCCAGCGTCCTGGGATCAAGTCCCACATCGGGCTCCTTGCTTGGCAGGGAGCCTGCTTCTCCCTCTGCCCCTGCCTGCCACTCTGCCTGCCCGTGCTCACTCTCTCTCTCTCTCTCTAACAAATAAATAAATAAAATCTTTAAAAAAAAAAAAAATTCACCAATCTTGCCACTAATACTTTTTTTCTGTTTCGGAATCCAATCAGGATTCCACACTTTAGTATCTCTTTAATTCTGGTCTTTGATAATTTCTCCACCTTCTTCTTTCATGATTTTGACACTTTTAGAGATTACTAATCAGTTATTTTGTAGATAACCTTCAGTTTGGCTTTGTCTAATGTTCTCTCATTGTAAAATTAAGGTTATGGGTTTTGGGCAAAAATACCAAAAATGGGGCGCCTGGGTGGCTCAGGGGATTGGGCCTCTGCCTTCAGCTCAGGTCATGATCTCAGAGTCCTGGGATCGAGTTCCACATCGGGCTCTCTGCTTGGCGGTGAGCCTGCTTTCTCCTCTCTCTGCCTGCCTCTCTGCCTACTTGTGATCTCTCTCTGTCAAATAAATAAATAAAATCTTTAAAAAAAATACCAAAAGTGATGTTATGCCCTTCTCGTACATCACAGATCAGGAGTCCATGATCCTAATGGGTCTTATTCCTGGTGATATTAACTGTGATCTAGTAGTTAACATGGTGTCTGTCATGATGCTCTATGTAAATACACTATTTTTCTCTTTTCAATTAACAAACAATATTAAAGATAAAAATTATTTTATCACTCTTCTAACTGTATCAAATGAACCCTAAAAACTATTATTAATTTGATGACCCTCATCATCCACTGAACAAACTATTCCTTTACCATTGAACTAACCTCCTTAACACTCAAAAATTTTGTAATGTTCCAGGGTACCTGGGTGGCTTAGTGGGCTAAGCCTCTGCCTTCAGTTCAGGTCATAATCTCAGGGTCCTGGGATCGAGCCCCGCATTGGGCTTTCTGCTTCCCCCTCTCTCTCTGCCTGCCTCTGTGCCTACTTGTTATCTCAGTCTCTGTCAAGTGATAAATAAAATCTTAAAAAAAAAAAAATTACAATGTTCCTTTTTCTTGAACTTCTATTTCTATTGTACTTATTCTACAGAATGTTATCCTGATGTAATATACTTTTATACTTGGATTACATATTCATTATCCAACTGTTCTTCACTGCAAAAGCATACTGGTACAAAAATACAAACATACATCTCCTATGAAACAAATGGAGCTCAATTTTTTTTGGTTTATGATTCCATGAGTGAATATTACTCAATACCAGAAGGAGACAAGGTTCAGCATTAATCCTATTTCTATTTTTTTATAGATCAAAGTGCTTAATAACCATAGAAGAGACCAGAAAACCTTTTGTTATAATGACATTATTCAATTCTGTGAGCTCCCTTAGTGTCAGGTGCCAGATTTCATACAACAAACTACTGTGAAGAACTATTTTTTAATAATTTGACGTCTACCTAACCCAAAAACACACAAACATCTCTAAGTCCCCCACAGTGATCTCTTTATTTCAGGCTAAAAAGAACTTATGTAGTTTCTTAAATTTAATTGTACTATAATAGGATTTGACACCATAGTCTCC
Source organism: Taxidea taxus jeffersonii (assembly GCA_003697995.1). Taxonomy (NCBI): domain Eukaryota; kingdom Metazoa; phylum Chordata; class Mammalia; order Carnivora; family Mustelidae; genus Taxidea; species Taxidea taxus. The sequence continues at coordinate 34,251 of ML111798.1, forward strand.
TTTTATACATCAAAACTCTTTTTTACATCCCAATGAAGATCCCAATATAACAATTTGCTATTCGATTTAAAAATCATAAATAGTAAGTTATACCATAAGACTCTCATTCAATGACAAATCTGTTTAATAAAGATTTAATCTTTTTTCCTACTGGTACAGTTTTTTTCCCCTGAGACATATATTAGGAATACTTCAATCACAAAATGTTTTAGTATTTGTTTTGGACAGTTTTTTCAAAATATTGTACACCTGGGTTTCCTTTAAAAAAATGCTTCTAGACTGAATTATATGGTCATTAATTAAAAGGCTAGTATAAGGACACCTAATTCCACTGTTATCTGATAGATGACAGCCAGAGCTTAAAGTGGGAAATAACTAAAATAAGCAGTAAGAAGGTAATGCAATTAGTAGAGAAGTATGGAAGGGGCTAAAAGTGGTAGACAAGTAGCACTTGGAAACTCAAGGATATAAAATTTAGTTAACTACCACAATAAGCAAAAATACAGGCCAGGTCACAGAGGAAAGAAGGAGTCCTAAAAGCACATGAAAGAAAGAGAAGCACACTCTTGGATCAAGTACTGGTCAGAAATACTGAAAGAGGAATGTTATGCCCTTTAACTGTGTACCTTCAAGCTCTAAATAAGTATAGACTAATACATGCTCTGAACCGTTTATGAGCTAGTTTCAGTAAGAACTCCCCTGGAGCCAGTATGAGAAGCGGCAGGGGGGTGAGGGTGGGGGATCCTCCAATTACCATAGGAATTACCTTGTACAAAATAAAACATAATGCAATTAAAACATATCTCAACCCCAAAGTAATTAAAACATTAAAAAAAAAAAACTGATGGGGGCACCTGGGTAGCTCAGTGGGTTAAAGCCTCTGCCTTCGGCTCCGGTTGTGGTCCCTCAGGCTCTCTGCTCAGCAGGAAGCCTGCTTCCCTTCCTCTCTCTCTGCCTGTCTCTTTGCCTGCTTGTGATCTGTCTATCAAATAAATAAATAAAATCTTAAAAAAAAAAAAAAACTGATGCCTTTTATGCAATGCTTCCATTTAACCAACATTATTTTCCTGCCACTGTATAATGATCTCTCTAAAGTTACATAAATTATTGATTCTACTTCAAATTTATACAGGAATAAATGAGAGGAGAACCAAAGTATTTATTAAAACAGCAAATCAGCTGGAGTACCTGAGTGCTCAGTTGTCTGAGTATTCAGCTCTTGATTTCGGCTGAGGTCACGATCTTAGGGTTGTGAATGGAGCCCCAAGTCAGGCTCTGTACTCATCAGGGAGTCTCTGCTTGAGATTCTCTCTCTCCCTCTCCCCCTACCCCCAGGTGTGCATTCTCTCTCCCTCTACACCAAATAAATAAATCTTGAGAAAAAAAAAAAAAAACAGCAAACCAGTTTAAAGTATACAGATCGCAGTTTTTTTATTTTTTTTTAAAGATTTTATTTATTTATTTGTCAGAGAGAGAGCGGGAGCGAACACAGGCAGACAGAATGGCAGGCACAGGCAGAGGGAGAAGCAGGCTCCCTGCTGAGCCAGGAGCCCGATGTGGGACTCCATCCCAGGACGCTGGGATCATGACCTGAGCTGAAGGCAGCCGCTTAACCAACTGAGCCACCCAGGCGTCCCAGTTTTTTTATTTTTGAGAAAAAGTGACCTTCTTCTCACCAACTACATGCACTAATTCTTAAGTGTGTACTAATTATGTGATTAAGGCATCCAGTCACAACTGTTCTGTATACGAACAGTGAATTCAGTATCATCTTTAGACCTGATCTGACCAAAAGGGCTAAATGTGGAAGGTGTGAAATGTGAGAAAGGCTGAAAATAATGTGAGTATTCTCTATGAAAGGGTCTTCTGGTCAAGAGACAGAAAAGGCCAACTTTGTTATGTGGTGGTTATAAGGTGTAGGGTGTATGTGTACATGAATCAAAGCAAGTTAAATCTTTCTGGCTCCAATATCTCTAGGGAGCGGAAATGGCAGGAAAATAGGTAAAGCAGAATGAAGCTCCACCCATCTTTTAGGAATAGGGTATAGTTGGGTCTTAGGATCAAAAATCCCAACTTTATAGATTAACAGTTTCAAAGCTATTTGAATTCACTAAATATATTATTTTGTTTTTCCTGGTAATCAAAAAAACTGCCCTTAATAAACCAGGCTGAATCAGCTGTGTGAGTGAGACAAAGGCTACGCATTTGGTCCATTGGTAGACAACTGTTTTAAAAGGAGCCCAGAATAATGACAACAGCAGGAATCAACCACTTTAAATAAAGGTAAGGACGTGGTAGGGAGTCAAGACAAACAGGAGGCTCAATGCATAACTCTCTTTGCACATACATGGAGAAATCTTACCCTCTGTCAAACGTTTATTTTTGTTTTGTTCTCCAAGACTTTCCTAACAACCCTCACTTAAAGAGAAAGGTAGAAATACTCCCAAGAAATATTAAGTAAAATCACCTCAATTTAAACTCTAAAGAGTCGGGACGCCTGGGTGGCTCAGTGGGTTAAAGCCTCTGCTTTCGGCTCGGGTCATGATCCCAGGGTCCTGGGATCGAGCCCCGCATCGGGCTCTCTGGTTGGCAGGGAGCCTGCTTCCCCCTCTCTCTCTGCCTGCCTCTCTGCCTACTTGTGATCTCTGTCTGTCAACTAAATAAATAAAATCTTTAAAAAATAAATAAATAAATAAATAAAATGAACTCTAAAGAGTCACTCAAAAAGATACCAATATAGTATAGGGTCTAAAAAGGAGGTTTCCATAATAAATAGTTTAATTAAAAGTTAAATAACTTTTAAAGACTCACCTGTAGGCTTAACTGAATAAAACCCAATGGCTTCTCCTTTCTTCCACAGAATCTTGGCATAATCAGTACTGCTGTGACACAGGAATGGTATCTCATTTTTCTCCATTTCCTGTTTTCTATAAATAATTCGATTCAGAACATACAGAACCACTCTCTCCCCAAGAGTTCTCACCTGGAAAGAGAGTCAGACACCAGGCACAACAGTTATGATATACATCCATTCAGAATGCTATCTACCTTGCTCCCTGCTTCCACACCTCATACTAGTATTCAAATCACTTTGAATACACTCAAAATGATTTCTTAAACCCTTCATCACACAGATGAGACCCATCATTCATAAGAGTAATAATCCATTTCTATAAACACATATTATGCATGAAATACTGCCTCAGCAAAATTATAAAACAGGTAAAACGAGATTCTAATGTACCAATGCCCTGCATCTCTCCCTTAGTGTTCAGTGTGTTCTTTTTTCTTCCAGTGGCCCGGATCCGGGGTCTCCCCCTAACTTAACTGCTGCCCCACCACCTCTAGTTCAACTTTTTCACTCCTTTAGCCTCAATAGTAAATTAAAAAGGAGGGGGAAGCTTCATGTAATCCTCTAAGACATTAAGAACAATAACCTTATTTGATGAGCAAGGCCTTTTTCATCTTTCCAGGTAAAATTTTCGTTTAACAGTCATGTCCTGGTTGTGTAACTATAAGGAATAGCCAGCTCGCCCCACACACCCACAGACCCTTCTTGCCAGATCAGATGAGTGATGACAGAGGCACAGGCAAATCTGATAAAAACAAACTTGGGGCAATCACAAAATGGAAGCAGAGCCTCACCTCCTACCTGAAAAGCCACGTGGTCATTGCAACTCCCCCACCAACTTTCTGACATCAAATGATGGGGTTTTCCCCTATAGACATCTTTCATCACTAAAAACAAGAGTTCTATCCATAAAGTCTATTTCCCCCCAAGTCTCCTTAAGGAAGCACAAGAGTGCCCTCTAATTAGGTGAGTGAAGGGGGAAAAAAGCATTAACTATACATACTCTACTCTCCAAAAAAAAAAAGCTTTAACCATACTACATATTACAAGATGTCAAATACCAAACAACATAAGAAATGACAAAGTTCACTAGCTTTCAGGACAATCCATTCCTTCCCTGAACAGCTCAGACCAGTATAAAATTCTTCTTCATCCTGAGCTGACCAACAGCCAAAGACTAGACTTTGATACCCTGGAGCCACACAGCCTAAAAAATTTTGAAAAAAGCCATGACATTCCCCTAAATTTCATACCACAAGAACAACTAAAGGAAAAGACTGATCTAATACAATTTTGGGCAATCTGGTCATTCTAGTCCTCTCCCTTGCAACTGCCCCACAGCCTTAATCTCTCCATTGGGACTTGCAGATATTACAGAACTCAACAGTGAAGATGTTGCTAAGACAGTGGGGCTTTGCTATATAAGCTTAAGTTGTTTTTGGTTTTTTGTTTTAATTTTTTTTAAGATTTTATTTATTTATTAGTTAGAGAGAGAGAGTGAGCACAGGCAGACAGAGAGACAGGCAGAGGCAGAGGGAGGAGCAGGCTTCCTGCCGAGCAAGGAGCCCGATGTGGGACTCGATCCCAGGATGCTGGGATCATGACCTGAGCTGAAGGCAGCCGCTTAACCAACTGAGCCACCCAGGCAGCCCAAGCTTAAGTTTTTTTATTAGCTTTTTTCTTACCTTGGTTTTACTTCTAATTAACTAAAGCCCAATCGTCTTCCTATGTGCTCTTTTAGCTTGTTCTTCATGGTATACATGTGGAATTAATTGTTTGAACCATTGGATACTACTTTTCATCATGTTTGATCATCACGCTCTTTGTTTCTTAATTCTGCCTTTCACAGATTGTTCTCCCATTCAGAACTGTGGCAGGCAGGAATGATCAGCATGCCACTGTGTCTTTCTCTAAGTAAACGATAAAATGATGACTGGGACAGAAAAAAGGAGAAAGTCTGGCAGTATGCTACTAAGGATCTCCACTCTGGTCCACTGATTAGACACTTGAATAGACCACCTGACATGGCCCTACTAATAGGCAAGCTTTCTGGTCAGTCTCTCCTAGAGACAGAGAACCTTGGCAAATATACAGATAGAACTAACTTTCTCTCTACCCTGTGAGAAAATCAGAAGCTAATGTCAATACAGGTCACTCCAGTTCAAGCAACCCGTAGGTATTCACTCTTCATCACCCAATTCTCTGATACTTTTAGAACCACGTAATATTGAGGAAGCCCAATCAGACTACCAGTTTCATCACAACAATGAAACTCTAATGGTTTAATACAACCTGGTTATACTAAAATGGAGAAGTACTCAATAATTTCAACAACTATCAATGTTTACGGGAAACATATTATGAAATGATCTCAGAATAAACACTTTTAAATTATAGGATCTTGTTACCTGCTTAAGCCCCTCTCTAGAAGGGACAGATGTTTTCACAATATCATCAATAGCCCACCACTGATCAGCAAGATAAAGTGCCACAGCTAAAACAGAATAAATGATTATTAACACTTAAGCTTTACAGTATATAGTAGTATTATTTGAAAAAGTTTATACAAGTAACCTTAAATATACCCACACTTTATTATACAATGTGGCCCCATTTTATACCACTTTATCTTATTTCACACATTAAACATTTAATTACAAGCAAGTGAAAATTTTATTTTAAAGAATTTAGTTTGAAACAGTTTTTTAAATTCTTTCATGCAGCTACTTTTTTTTAAGATTTTATTTATTTATTTGACAGAGATCACAAGTAGGCAGAGAGGCAGGAAGAGTGAGAGGGAAGCAGGCTCCCTGCTGAGCAGAGAGCCTGATTCAGGGCTCCATCCCAGGACCCTGGCTGGGATCATGACCTGAGCTGAAGGCAGAGGCTTTAATCCACTGAGCCACCCAGGTGCCCCTCATGCAGCTACTTTTTAATAACCATCTAATTGTTTGGAGAAAAGTTCCTCAATTGATAAAGATTAAGCAGAAAAGAGACCTGTGAGTGAGTCCTCAGGTGCAAAAAGAGCAAGAATTTTCTCAGTCTGATCTCCACCATAAAGAGGTACAAAGCCTACATTTGACAGGCTAATAGGAATCTGAAATGACAAGTGATTAGAGATTAGTGAAGTCTGTTAAGAAAATATAGGACAAAAACACCATGCTTCCACCAAAATATTAAACTTTCTCTACATTAATGCTAATTATGTAACTTAATTTCATAGAAGATATTTCTAGTATCAAAAAAAGAGCAAATCAGACTTCCCTTTTGCAGGAATTTTATTATCTTGGGGAAAAAAAATTTAAGTTTATTTCAACAAATATTACCACTGTGCTCTAGCCACACACTTGAATAAAAACAAAGGCATGATATGGTACATAAACTCATTACAAAACAACTAGTTTGCCATCTGTTATTCAGACAACCTCAGGGGGGAAATTCCATTTTTTAGTAAAAGACATCAGAAAGGTACCTTTGTTTTTCCACTGAAATACATATGATACTTTGAGATTTTTCTACCTTCATTAATCTGACCATAATTCCCCATTTACAGATATTACAATTCCGATAACTATAAAATATGGTGCCTTTAGAAGAACAGACTTTAAAGAAGCCTTTAAACATCATTTTCTAGGAGAAAACTCTGAGGCCTAGAGAGGCTAGAGAACTATTGAGTTCACAGTGGAATGCTAACAATCTTTATATCATAACATATCATGCTTACTAATTAGGAAGTTTGATAGAAAAAGGAAGATTTGTGATACAAAAATGTGTTATTCAATGTTTTGATTATTTTTTTATTAAAAAATTTCTAGGCCGGGCCTACAGCGAGAGCCCGAGGGATGCCACGAATTCCATTTGGAGGCATCTTTGAGCTCCCCCGAGTAGAGCAAAGCTCACCCTCCCGAGTTGAAAAAATTTATGGACAAGAAATTATCACTGAAATTAAATGGTGGCAGACATGTCCAAGGAATATTGCGGGGGTTTGATCCATTTATGAATCTTGTGATAGATGAATGTGTGGAGATGGCAACTAGTGCCATCTCAGAACAAGAGAACAATATCGAAATGGTGGTAATACGAGGAAATAGTATTATCATGTTAGAAGCCTTAGAACGAGTTGTACAATGGATGTGTTCATCGGAAGAATCAACTGCTTCCACATGTCCCCTCTCCACAGTACCTGTTCTACTACAATATAAAAATCAGGTCCGTGTGCATTTTCATATTGAAATTTTTTGTTAAAAAAACTTTTATAATAGTCAAAAAAAATTTCTAAAATCACAAATTCCAAATCTAAAGTAAATTTAATTTAGTTAGCTCAAATACAGTAACACATCTCAGCAAAACAACTTATATGTAATTTTAAAGGCAAAACATAAATATTAGAAACTTGATCATGCTGCTGTACTAACCAATCAGTACTTAACCATTTTACTGAACAGTCTTCTGATGTAAATTTCCAAAGTGATCAGTTAACATTTTTTAATGATAAAAAATAAGATACTGATTTCATGTGTAAACTCAACTGAAAAGGTTGACAAAAATCATTTTTGCACACCTTTTTTTTTACCCATGCCAAGGTTTACTATAACATTATTTACAGTAGCCCATTTTTGCACACCTTACCGTAATATTGAGAAGAGAAAAACATTCAGGGTTTTCAGGGTCCCCACACCTTAGATCTGACATATAATCTTCAGCAGAATTTTCCAATTCCTCATGACTGCAATTATCCAGCATATCCACAGGGAATGCCATCCTCTACAACAAACAACACAGGACAAATGTCTCAGCATATGAAATGTTATCTTTCTTTATTCGTAGAAAAAACTTATTTTAACACCGCACTTTAAGGAAACTTCACTTTCACTATGCCAATACAGATAACAATTTGAGCCTGCTGATTGAAAATGGACATCAAAAAGAAAACTTTGTGGGGAGCCTGGGTGGCTCAGTTGGTTGAGCATCTGCCTTTGTTCCAGTGGTGATCTCGGGGTCCTGGGATCAAGACCCACATCAGGCTCCCTGCTCAGTGGGAATGTGCTTCTCCCTCTCTATCTGCCTTGCCTCTCTCCCTCTTCATGCTCTCTCTCTCTTGCACTGTTTCTCAAATAAATAAATAAAATATTTAAAAATAAGAAAACTTTAAAACATTCATTTATATTAAAAATAAGCAATGAAATAGAAAATAATGAGTAATTCCTTAAATTCAGCTCAGGTCATGATCTCTGGATCCTAGGATGGAGCCCTGCGTGGGGCTCTGCGCTCAGCAGAGAATTTGCTTCAGCATTCTCTCTTCCTCTGTCCTTTCCCCCTGCTCTCAAGCTCTAAAATAAATAAATAAATCTTTAAAAATTTTTAGGTAAAACTAAAAACACAAAACAAATAGTAGTAGATGAAAGAAGCATAATTAGGATGCTAGTTAAGAGAATGTATTGTTTTTACTCTCTTACAGACAAGATCCCAGCTTAAATCCAAGTAAAATATTGGGACATTTAACATACCATACCACTGACTAAATGAAGCTCAAGAAAGATTACTATTACACCATTTCCCTTAAACCAACTCAAAAGACTCTCTTGAAAATTAGCTACCAGAACAAGCTATGAATGAAATACATTTGAAAATTTCATTTGCTGGGGGTGCTGGGTGCCTCAATCACTTCTAGCTCTTGATCTCAGGTTAGGCCTTGACCTCAGGGTTGTGAATTCAAGACCCACACTGGAGCCCACACTGGGCATCGAGCTTACTTAAAAAAAAAAAAAAAAATTTTTTTCTTTCATTCGCTGGGACACCTGACTGGCTCAGTAGGTGGCGCATGTGACTCTTGATCTTAGGGTTGTGAGTTCACGCCCCACCTTGGGTGAAGAGATTACCTAAAAATCTTTCAATTTTTTTTTTAAGGATTTTTTCATTTGAGAGAAAAAGAGAGTGAGCAGGGGAGGAGCAAAGGAGAGAGACAAGCAGAGGCCAGGTTGATTCCGCTACCCTCAGATCATGACCTGAACCAAAACCAAGAGTTGGACACCCAACTGACTTACCCACGCAGGTGCCCCTAAAAATCTTTAAAAAAAAATTTTTTTTTAAGTAATAAAAATTTCATTTGCTAACAGTAATCATAATCTAAAGGATAAAACTTAAGTTAATGTTTGAAGTCTGCTGTCAAAAACTTAGCCTACAAAAGCACAGTTGATTATAATCATACAAAAATAATATGGCATTCTAGATAAAGAATACAAAATGGATGTAGAAGAAAAATGTTGTCTGGACTGAACAGCAAAAGTTTTTGGTGATTTTCTTTCTTTTTCATCTACTGTTACTATGATAATTACGGTTCTTAAAAGATTTTAACTGCTAATGTCATATTTTAAGTGTATGTTTTTGGTTCCATTATTGGAAGATAATTCTTTTTTTTTTCTTTTATTTATTTGTTTGGCAGACAGAGATCACAAGGAGGCAGAGAGGCAGGCAGAGAGAGAGGAAGATGCAGGCTTCCCCCTGAGCAGAGAGCCCGATGTGGGGCTCGATCCCAGGACTCTGGGATCATGACCTGAGCCAAAGGCAGAGGCTTTAACCCACTGAGCCACCCAGGTGCCCCAAATAAGATAAATAATAAATAGGCAAAGTAGGTGATCTGAATAAAGAGCCAATGATACAGCCCAGAATAAGACAATTTTTTTTTTTAAAGATTTTATTTATTTATTTGACAGACAGAGATCACAAGTAGGCAGAGAGGCAGGCAGAGAGAGAGAGGAGGAAGCAGGCTCCCTGCCCAGGAGAGAGCCCGATGCGGGGCTGGATCCCAGGACTCTGGGATCATGACCTGAGCCCAAGGCAGAGGCTTAACCCACTGAGCCACCCAGGCGCCCCAAATAAGACAATTTTAAAGCAGTAAACAGTCTTAGACATCCTGGTTTCTTATCTAATACGCTTCAGGGAAGAGTCATGTATGGACCCACCCACTAGTCCACAGCAGAGTGAGCCAGAAACACGAGCTAGTCTGTCCTCTATCCTACTGCTGCCCAACCTTCAATGATTTGCATACCACCATGAACATTTTTCCTAGGGTGTTAAATGCCTCTATCACTATTTAACTAATGTATTTCTCAAATCACTTCTGTTAATTTTCTTTATTAAATAAGCTCTACACCCAATGTGGGGCTTGAACTCAACTCCCAAGATCAAGAGTTAAATAAATGTTCTACCAACTGAACCAGTCAAGCGCCCCTCAATTCACTTCTTTAAAAATATACACACATCTTTCCTCCCCTCCTCTTTTTTAATGTGGTAAACATGCATACAACACTTACCATTTTAACTATTTCTAGATTTATAATTCTATGGCAGTAAGAACACTCCCACTGTTGTGCAACCATCACCACTCCCTGGTTTCCAAATAGAAACTCTGTGTCCACTAAACAATCACCACTCCATCCCCTCTTCCCTCAACCCCTACTAACCACCATTCTATTCTTTGTCTCTATGAATTTGCCTAGTCCAGGAACTTTGTAAGTGGAGTCACACAATAGCTGTCCCCTTGTGCATGGCTTATTTCACTTAGCATAGTGGTTTTAAGGTTATCCGTGTTGTAGCACGTATGAGAACCTCAGTTCACTTTTTTTTTTTTTTTAGACTGTATTTATTTATTTGATAGAGAGAGACAGCAAGAAAGGGAACAGAAGTAGGGGCAGTGGGAGAGGGAGAAGCAGGCTTCCCACTGAGGAGGAAGCCGGAGTAGGGCTCGATCCCAGGACCCCAGGATCATGACCTGAGTAGAAGGCAGACGCTTAAGGACTGAGCCACCCAGGCACCCTCTCAGTTCACTTTTTTTTTTTTTTTTTTTAGATTTTATCCATTCATTTGACAGAGAGATCACAAGTAAGCAGAGAGGAGGCAGAGAAGAGGAGGAAGCAGGTTCCCTGCTGAGCAGAGAGCCCGATGCGGGGCTCGATCTCAGGACCCTGGGATCGTGACCCCAGCCAAAGGCAGAGGCTTTAACCCACTGAGCCACCCAGGTGCCCCTTCAGTTCACTTTTTAAGAAACATTTTATTCATCCGTAACTATAAAACCACCAATGTGATATATTAGATTATACATTTTCCTAATCAGCATTAAAATTTCTAACTACCATCATTTAAATGTTCACCTGAGTACCACTTAAAAAATCTCCTAAATCATCAGTATATCAGCACATTTTAGAAAACATTTCACCATAGGTATAGCAGTGCTTACCATAAGAAAATACTATTATAAATCAAAGGCAAGTACAACATGACTACATTAAAGTGTAAAAACAGAAATTCATTATCTTTCATTCTTAAACCTCTTTAGATGGCCATTTTTAAACAGAAAAATAATTGTCTCTGGGCTTATATTATTAAATAACTATTTTATATATATAATAATTATTAAATTATTTTTTAAATATTAAATTATTAAATTATATATTAAATAATATTCACATACTTACACAAAATGAAATAATTCTGTTTTCCCACAGTCCAACAACTTAAAAACTTTGAAATTTGCATAAAGAGCATTACTGAGGAGAGAAACACCACTAAGTAGTTGTGCCTCCTGAATCCAGTTTAAAAAACTATAACATCATAGTTTTTAAAATGAAAAGAATTAGAGGGGTGCATGAGTGGCTCAGTGAGTTAAGTCTCTCCCTTCGGCTCAGGTCATGATCCCAGGGTCCTGGGATCCAGCCCCACATCACATGGGGCTCTCTGCTCAGCGGGGAGCCTGCTTCCCTCTCCCCCTTTGCCTGCCTCTCTGACTACTTGTGATCTCTCTGTCAAATAAATAAATAAAAGCTTTAAAAATTAAATTAAATAAAAATTAGAAAATATTTCTCTAATTACAAAGCCTCCTCCTCAACATACACCCCTTCTAAAATGTTTTTGGGTTGCAAGTTTGTCCTTAAGTCCATTACTTTTATTACCAGTTGCTCTCAGTGCTCAGTTTTATTGGCTAAATAATCACATGATAGCAATTAAATGAAAATGAAAGAACCTAGAAATTATTGTAAATCAGTTAACAATAGCAAGTAACATTTACTGAGAAGTGACCATATACCACACTTTAAAGAGACAGCCACATTGAAAATACAGTGAGGTATTTCTATTAGCCCCAATCTATAGATGAAGAAACAGAATGTCATACCATTAGTAGGGCTAAAAGAACAGGAATCCAAACAATTGAATATACCTTCCAATATTATCATTTTTATTTGATACATAAAATCTTATTTGTCATGGTTATATAAAATATTTTATAAAATATTATAATAATCCCCTTGTTATTAAATATTCTATTCACATATTACACAAGAAAAGAGCACTTGGAATTGGAATTCTACGTATGACCCTGCTTCTTTGGTCAGCTCTGCCACTAGCTAAATCAGTGACCCTGGGCAAGTTACTTACCCTCTTTAAGCTTCTGTATTCTCATTGGTAATGTGATGCAACTGGACAAGATAATCCTAAGGACCTTTTCACCTCTAAATGTTTATAATTGTTTATAAAAAAAAATTGGTTAACTTATGACTGTAAATTATTAGCCTTATGGTGGGTCTCCTACAGTTTAAAGGCAAAAGAGAAATGGTAAGACTCTAAAGAGGAATATAGGTTGCTATGATAAATCACTCACTTCTCCCTCTTTTTTGTTGTTTTTAAGCTTCTGTTCTGTGTTACATAACTGTAAAACTGTCAGATCAAATTATGTCAAGTACTTTATGCTCTACTCATGAGATAAACCAAAGGGCTAACTAGATTCTCCATGAATGAGAAAGCTTAGTGTTGCCTTAAGCAAACTAACTCATCAAAAAATTTACGCAGAATGGATAATGAAGTGTAAAAAGTGTCCAAATTAATTTATAAATAAAGCAAATGTTATGCTCATTAATCCTGGCTAAGTTGTATAAAAACACAATACTAATATCTCTTATATAATAATTTTAAGATGCCCATCAGCTATTTTACAACCATCTTTTAATAATTCCACCCCTTTTCCCTGAAAAATTATATAACTATTTGAAAGAATAAATGCTCTTAGGAAGAGAATATGAAAAAGAGAAAACAATTTTATTCCTACTATTGTTTTTTTTTTGCCCTATTTAAGGTTAATTATTAGATGTCAATTATACTCTTAAAAGGAGGAATGTATTTTATAAATTCGGTTCCTAATTTTTCAAGATTCTTATAGATTATCATCATTTGGAGGCTTTACAGGGGAGAGGAATATAAATAAAAATACAGACATTTTAGGGGCACCTGGGTGGCTCAGGGGGTTAAAGCCTCTGCCTTCGGCTCAGGTCATGATCTCAGGGTCCTGGGATCGAGCCCCGCATCATCGCCTGCTTCCTTTCCTCTCTCTCTGCTTGCCTCTCTGCCTACTTGTGATCTCTGTCAAATAAATAAATAAAATCTTAAAAAAAAAAAAAACAGACATTTTAGAGCTGGAAGAGTTCTTAGAAAAAAATAATTATCTCAACCAATCCAAGTCATGATCCTACCTCTCCTGATGTTTCCCCAACACTGAAAATAGGTTAGGTATCCAAGCAACATAATCAGTAATGCTCTCAAGCTTTTCACAAAAAGCCTGTTTCTGAACCTTATTTTGATTCTTCTCTTGATTCTTCCCTTTTCACTTTTCTCCCTAACATCATTTTTTCCCTAACTAACCTAGCCCCTGTACTACATTAGCACAAGGATCTCTTTATTTTACTTACCCTTTATTCTTCTATCCCTCCTGCCCTACGCAAGGCCCTAAATCCTACATTAAATCCTTTTCCAGTACTAGGGCTGAGATTCTGAATATGACAAAGTGAAACTAGGGAAAAAGCCACTTCAACTATCAAATCTCAGGTGGGCTCAATGCTGCTCACAAATCCTCTCCTCTCTTCTGAGAAGTGAAAATGCTGACTACTTA
>ML111799.1:3336-53842 GCA_003697995.1 Taxidea taxus jeffersonii
TTCTCCATTGTGATCTGTTGTTCATGGATTTCTTATTTTTTTTCCTTTTGAACATTTATTTTTCTAACTCTGAGAGTTGTGTTTTTTTTTTTTTTTAAAGTAGGCTCTATGCCCAACATGGGGCTTAAACTTAAGACCCTGAGATCAAAACCTGAGCTAAGATCAAGAGTTGGATGCTTAACCAACTGGGCCACCCAGGCGCCCTTGAGAGATTTATTCTTTTGTGAAATTTTATAGGATGGCATATAATAATATGTCTAAATATGGCTCTTTTTTCATTCATCCTGCTTGGTCCTTGATAAGCCATTTCAATCAAAAGATTTATCTTTCAGCTTTTGGAAATTGTTTTCTTTTGTTGGGTTGTTTTCACTTACTATATATTTCTCTTCTCTTTCTAGAATTCCAGGTCAACAGAGATATTATCTTTTCTGTGATTCTATATTTGCTGGCTTGCTTTTACTTTGTTTTGAATGTTTCCATCTCTTTAGGAGTGATATTGGCCTATAATTTATCTTTGTATACTTCTTTTGCCTTGTTTTTGTTTTTATATCAAGTTTTCACTGGTACAGTTGAGTGAATTTGGGACTGTTTTATTTCCTTCCTTGTTATCCTTGTTGTTGTAGATTTGTATAAGATTACAAATACTTGTTTTGTGAAAATTGGGCCTAATGCTTTGGGAATTTTTAACTAATGATTCAAGTTTTAATGGTGTTACTACTATGCACTCTCTCATCTTGAGTCTGTTTTAAAAGGTTATATTGTTATTGGAATGTGCTCACTTGGTCAGTGTTCAAATTCATTATACTAAAATTGTTCATACTAGTCTCTTATCTTTTGAAGCCTGGCTGGATTGGCAGTTCCGTTTCTTTTTTATTACTAATATTTTTTATTTGTTTTCAAAGGTTTGTGTGTGGTGGCAGGGTTATCTCATCAGAGTTTGTCTATTAGTCTTTGGAAGATCAAACTTTTTGACTTTACTGACCATTCTCCATTATATATTTTTTAATTTATTAAATTATGCTTTTATATTTTTTCTCTTCTTTCAATTTTTGTATTGTTCTTTTTTATATCTTAAATTGCACAGTAAGTTTCTTAATATTCATCCATTCTCTTTTCAAATACATGGTTTTATAATCATAAATTTCAGCTTACAAAATTTGATATTCAGCCTTCTCATTATTGTTTACTTTTTGTTTATGTTGACTCGAGATTTTTTAGAAGAATGTTTCTAAATTTCCAAATGTATGTGACTTTTGTGTTTATCATATTATTGTTGACTTCTATTTAGTAATGTTATATTCTGAAAAGTTGGTTTGTATCATTCTGATTCTATGAAATTTGTGGTGCCTTGTTTTATATCCCCACCACCCAATGTTAATGCTTGGTACCTAAGAGGCATTTAACATCTGTTTAATGAATTAATTGAATCTTTTAAGAATGAATCACATAATACGTCATCTTTTCTATTTGAAATCTTATTGTTGAAGGAGATTGGTTGCCAGTCTCAGTTTTAGAAGTAGTACTTTTTTTCCATCTGCCATCATCCATTTCCTGTATAATAACACATAAGGAGATACATGGTTAAATAATAGCCAGAAAGTTGAGGTCAGTATGCCAGAAAGTTAGAAGGATACCTTGAGATTTTACTGGCCAGCTTTGACTCAGAGGAGCAAGTCCAGATTTAGTGAAAATGGTATTTCTATGTATCTCTTAGACATGTCCATTGTGTATATCACTTATTATGGATGTAGTTTTGAATATAATACTTACAGTGTGCTATATATGTCACCCAGATAAATTGTTTGAAGTTGCAAATTAGTAAGCACTACTGTCACAAAGTTTGCCATAGAGTCATAGTTGAAAGAGCTAGTTTCTCCTTCTTCGAGGGCAATAATATTATCCCAAGCATTTTTTAGGAAGTATACTGTACACACTAATCAGTTGACCCAATCTCATATGATTGACCAGTCTGCCCCTCATCTTGAAGAATTTTACTAATTTCTGCTTTTATATATTATTATCTCCTTTCTTTTGCTTTTTATTTTTTTTTAAGATTTTATTTATTTATTTGACAGAGAGAGATCACAAGTAGGCAGAGAGGCAGGCAGAGAGAGGGAAGCAGGCTCCCCGCTGAGCAGAGAGCCCGATGTGGGGCTCGATCCCAGGACCCTGGGATCATGACCTGAGCTGAAGGCAGAGGCTTAACCCAGTGAGCCACCCAGGTGCCCCTCTTTTGCTTTTTTAAAAAAAATTTATTCTGTTGTTCTTTTTTGTCTTTAATTGCACTGAAACTCCTTAGTTTTCATTAATTCCAACAGCAAATTATGTGGTCAGATCCAAAGGTATAAGGTAAGGAGGTCTGCCTCGCTCACAATTCCTTGCCTAATAACTTTGGATTCGACCAGCTAACTTGCTGTTACCATTTCAGTGGGACCCCATTTGTCTGCTTTCTTTCTTACACATCCACCGTGCATTGAGAACATAGTGTGACAGTTTATTGGTCTCAAGAGAAGAACAAGAGACACCTTAAGGGCAGCCGTCACTCAGCCAAGGTCCATCTGGATTAGGTAACAAGCCATTTAGCCACATTTTTATGAGTAAATCCAGTTGAGCCCAGGCTAGAAAAGATATTATTCAGCCAGACTACAGATTTAGGAGAAACAATAATTTAGGCTTGCTTGAAACCTCTTAAGTTTTAGGGTGCCAGCAATAGCTGATACAAATATTTGTTGTACTGAAAAAAGTATTTCAAGGCAACTTCTATTCTTTTCTTGTATCATTAACTGATACAGAAACAAAAGATCTATATCTATCTATTGGTCCAACAGGAAAACAGACTATATTGCATTATTGGTTTTATTCATTAGATATTTTAGCAGAAGCAATCACACAGCTGGAAAGGGAAAAAATTAGTATTTTTAATATATGTTATCAAAATATACTTTATATAAAATTGAACCATTTTAACTATAGAATTCACTGGTTTTCAGTATTTTTTACAGACTTTTGCAAGTCACCACAATCTAATTTTGAGCATTCCCTTCATCCCGAAAGAAATCTTTGTGCCTATTACCAGTTACTTCTCTCTTCACCTGCCCAGTCCCATTCTGGGTAACCACAAATCTACTTCTTTTGTCTAGATATTTGCCTGTTCTAGACTTTTTATATCAGTGAAACTATACAACATGTGATTTTGTGTATATGTGTAATTTTTTTTCACTTAGCATGTTTTGAAGGTAATCTATGTTGTAGCATGTATTAATACTTAGGTTCTTTTTATTTCTGAAAAGTATTCTATTATATGAATATGCAGTGTTTATCCATTTCATCAGTTAATGGAAGTTTGGGTTATTTCCACTTTGGGCTGTTATTAATGCTGCTAATTGTGTAGACATAGGTTTTCATTTCTCTTAGGTAAATATCTAGGAGGAGAGTTGCTGGGTCATGGTACCTGTATGTTTAACATTTTTGAGAAACTGTGTAACTGTTTTCCAAAGTAACTGCACCATTTTACATTCTCACCAGAAATTTATGAGGGAAAACTAATAGCAATTTAATTATACTAAATGTTTATCTTGTGCTCTTAGAAACCTTAATGTCATAATAGAGAATGTTAATAACTATATATAAAAGGTAGTAATCAGATAAACTGTAGTTTTAAAATGTATGGCCAGAATAATAGCATCCTTCATAACCAGAGTTGTTTTTCCTCCTACTTGTAACTCATATATTCATGACAGTTTGACTTCCTTTTTTTCCCTTTTCTCTTGATCTAGAATAATTTTCTTAGTCTAATCTATCTCTATTTTGTGATTGGCAAATTCATGGAGGGGCCCCTGGATGACTTAGTGGGTTAAACATCTGGGGTCCTGCATCGGGCTTCCTGCTCAGTGAAGAATCTGCTTCTCCTCTTTACCACTCCCCAATCCTTGTGCTCTGTCTCTCTCAAATACATAAATAAAATGAAATCTTTTAAAAAGAAAATTCATGGAATATATTTACAAAATATATTTATGGAACAGATGAATTAAAACTGTAGATTCCATTATTAAGGTGAAATTTTTGTCTTTTTATTGGAAAATGAGAGCATTTGGTTGGTAGTTAGTAGCTGAGAACTAGGAATGGGGTCTTAGTCTAAAATTAAAAATCTCTTTCTCGCAACTTACCCCATGCCAGGTTTGCGGGGGCTTGTTTGTGGCAACCCTTCCCTATATCTGTAGAGCTGCACTGTAGTTAATGCTTCTTCCCCTTACCTCTTTAGTCCTAAGTGTAATGGCTCACCATCATTGCTAGCTGCGTGGTAATATCCTACCCCTTGGTGGTTTCCCTAAGCCTAGTTTACACCTTTGTTAAACTCTTCTTCCCTTACTGGATTTGAATATGAAATCTATTTCATACCTTTAATTAATACAAGCACAATTGAAACCTTTAAGATTGTCTGATGCTAAGATAACGTTCTTTCTGTACTTTTTAGGAAATTGACTGGTCTGCCTTTTCTAACTTACTGTTTAACATAGAATGAGATGGTGATGAGAACTCTAAATATGTTTAGTATAGTATATGGTTGATAGTTTTCACTGGAATTTCTGACTATTCCATAAGATACAGAATGTGATGTCAGTAAGGGATTAATTTAAAACTGATAACTTAAAATTGTGCTAAATGCACTTCTCTCTGCATTGACTAGTATGTGTAACTTAATGCAAGAATATGTGAGATAGGCTTTTAAAATATGGTCTTAAATTTTATTGTTTTTTTAAAGTAATATAAGTAATATAATATAATAATATAAATAAGATCTTATTTTCTACTAATAATCTATAAAATTGTTAAAGAACTAAATGAACACAGTAATTTTGTTTTATTCACTTTGTTCCCATAAAAAAATTATACTAACTTATTTCCTTCATTTAAAAAAACTAAAATACATTTTTGACCTTTGATGTCTCCCATATTTAGAGAAATTTTCATTATGTCTCAGATGTAGCTGTAGCATTGTACCCTTTACTAAAAATCAACTAGGAAATCTAAGTGGGTGCTTTTATATTTGTTTTCTTACATTTTGGGAGGAAGCATTTAAGATACATTAAGAGTGAATATAAGGAGATATTTGGCTGTATTTGACAGTATATTGATCCACAGTGCTATATGAAGAAAGCCTATACTCAGATAACAGGTTTGTTACTAGAGCTCAAGTAAAAATATATAGTTGGTAATTTTGGAGTCTTTCAACTTTAATGGCAATTAGAAATAGTCACTGATTTTGTGCAAAACTTAATGCTGTTGGTTTGTGACCTCAATTTCTAAGAATATGAAGTTATAAAGGTATAGAATATCAGGGAGAGTTTCATGCAAGTAGGATAATTTTAAAATTTCAATGATATTTCCCACTAGGGATTAAATGTAGTGATTAGCTTGGTATTACTGACTATATTCACTTCATATTAATCTGTCACAGTATAACTGCATAACATGGGATTTAAATGAAATTTGCTGCTGATCTAAGCTTTCAACACTGATCAGGCTCTGGGCAACTTTTCAAGCATGTCTCAGTGCTTATAAAAAAAAGCCTTATAAAAGTGAGCAAGTGGCTCAGGAATAGTAGACATTTTTCTAAGAAGCTCTTTAAGGTGCCCTCCTGTTATTGGCAAAATTCTCATGTGTTCTTTGCTCTTTGAGTAGTAGACTTTATAGAGCTATTTGTCTGTTGTTATTTTCTGATGATCCTTTCAGATCTCTTTCTGTATGACTTATGATTCTGTGAAATCTTGCATCTGTGTGTAGCTATAACCATTTAGTCACATATTTTTATAAAAAATTTCTATAACCCATGAACATTATCAACCAATATAGTGATATAAAATAAATCTCTACCCAAATTAACATGCTTTTCTTCTGGTGCACCTGAGTGGCTCAGTTGGTTAAACATCCAACTCTTGATTTTGTCTCAGGTCATGATCTCTCAGGATCATGGATCTCAGTATCTTCATGCCCAGCACAGAATCTGCTTAAGATTCCCTCTTTCCCTTTCCTTCTGCCCCTCCCCATCACCACTTACTGTGCTCTCTCTAAAAATAAAAAATGAACAACTACAAAAATCACATGCTTTTCTTCCTTATATTTTATGTGTGAGTCAGGATTATAAAGGTACTAATTTAAATACTTTTAGGCTCTAAAACAGGTAAAAGGAAAAGAATAAAAGGGAGCCTTCTAGAATGGCACCAAAAAATATTTGGGATGGTAAATGAGCAAGAGAAGCACAGAGTAATACATGCCAGAGCTTACCTCAGGTCTTGACCTTCAAGAGTTTCTCTACCAATTTACCACAATTATTATTAATTATCATTTGTACAATTATTTGCCCAATATCCCCCTCCCTTTATCATAAATTATATGAGCACAAAGATTATCTAATTTTCTCCTTTTATTCTCAGTCAGAGCACATTGTCTGACTTATAATAATAGTTGCTCAAAAAGTATATTAATGATTTTGAATGTTTAACTTACAAAGTAACTTAAAAATACTTATAGAGAGCTTGTGGATTTAATGTGTATGTAATATGAATGTTCATTTCTTATTGATGTGGAAATGTTTAGCAGCTAACAGTTATTTAGGGTTTATTTAAAGTTTGCAAAATGCCTTCACACGTTTTTATTATTTGTTGTCATAGGAATCCTTTGAGGTAGATAATGGTATTATTTCTGTTTGATAAGCAATCAATGTGGAGTTTAGATAGAATAAATTGTTTTCTGTAAGGACACATAGATTTGTAATTGACAGATCCTGGACTTGACCCATTAGTTTTACTATGTCTTAGACTCTTATATTAACTTTTATCATATACCCAGTTCTTCACTAAGGGATGGTTGCAAAATTAATGCATGTAATTATCATCAGGATATACAAATAAGTAAATGAATACTTCTGATTATTTCGTGTGTGCTGAGAAAGGTACTCATCTCTGATAATGAACATGAAATTTCATAAATATAGGTTGTGTTCATTTAAATCTGAATCACATAAAAGAAAACAGCAGCAGTATTTCTAAATTAATTCTGTAAAACAGGAATATAAATATATGGCAATTAATGAGAAAGTAACATATGATAACCTTTGAATTACCTAAATTTGTCATTTTCTTGCTTCCCCTACAAATCTGTGAGTTCAGCTCATTAAATTTTTTATTATTTCTTTAAAACCAGTGCAATCAGCAGTAATACATGGGATGAAAGGAGATAAAAACCAAGTAGAACTAAGATAAATTAGTTGAGTGATTGTGTGTGACATTGTTGTGGAGAATCATATGCAAAAGGCATATGATATGGAAAAGTAAAATTTAGTGGTATATTTTATTTGACTTGAAAGAATCTCTAAGAACTACATATATTCATTATATAAGATCATCTTCTTTGGAAGAATATGTAAACTTGTAATGACTCATAAAGTATGCAGAAGTGAGTATACTTACATAAAAGGATGTATATATGTGTACTTATATATGCAGTTGCTTTTATATACAGAGAGGAACATGTATGAAACTAGTATATCAGGGGAAGGAGAATGAATTTTCTCTATATTTTTCCTAACTTTGGAATTTTTTACCATAGGAATATATTATTACAAAAAATAAAAAATGTTTTCTTAAAAAACAAGTTAATTTTTCTACATGATGGAAGAAAACTAAAATCAGGTTGAATTTATGATTTTTATGGTTTTAGGTTGAATTTGCTGAGTTTTATTTTTATTATTGTAGTTGACATATAATGTTATATTTGTTTCAGGTATACAACAAGTGATTCAACAGTTCTATACTTACTGCTTGCCACAAGTTAGTTTCTGTCTCCATATAACATTATTATAGTATTATTGACTGTATTCCCTTTTGCTGTACTTCTCATTTCTAAAGCTTGTTTATTTTATAACTGGAAGTTTGTACCTCTTAAACCACTCCACCTGTTTGAGAGTTCTGTTTTTCTGATTTGTTATTACCAATTTGATATTCATGATGTTGATATTATTAAGTAGACTAATAATGCTATTATTAGTCCACATAGTAATAATAAAAAATGTTTAAGATACGTCCATTTCTTCACCTCCTCCCCCCTCAGTTTTATTAATAAATAATTGACATAGGGGGCACCTGGGTGGCTCAGTGGGTTAAAGCCTTTGCCTTTGGCTCAGGTCATGATCTCAGGGTCTTGGGATTGAGCCCCACGTTGGGCTCTCTGCTCAGCAAGGAGCCTGCTCCCCCCCCCACCTGCCTCTCTGCCTACTTGTGATCTCTGTCTGTCAAATAAATAAAATCTTAAAAAAAAAGAAATAATTGACATATGTCATTGTGTATGTTTAAGGCATGCAGAATGATGATTTGACTTGCATATATTGTGAAATGAGTTGAAGAGTTTCAGCTAGCATTGATCTTTTCATATAAATACAATAAAAAGAAAAGAAAGATCAGAGTAATGGGGAAACATTGTTCTCCTTGTGATGAGACTGTTAGGATTTAATTTTTCTTAACAGCTTTTTATAGTCACCATGTTGTACATTACATTCTTAGTACCCATTTATTTATTTTATAACTGGAAGTTTACACCTTTGACCACTTTGTTCCCATTACCCCCTCCTTCTACTTCCCACCTCTGGTAACTGTAAATTACATAGATCTCTTTTCTTGTGTGGTTTTTGTTTGTTTGTTTTTTTTAAATTTGTGTTTGCTTTTTTTTCTTAGATTCCACATATAAGTGAGATCACACAGTATTTGTCTTTTTCTCTCTAACTTACTTTACTTAGCATAATGCTTTTAAGGTCCATAGGTCCATCCATGTTGTAGAAAATGGTAGGATTTCCTTTTTTTTTTTTTTTTAATGGCTGAAAAAATACTCCACTGTATATGTGTATGTTCCCCACAACTTCTTTAACTAACCATCACTGGGCACTTAGGTTGTTTTTGTGTCTTGGCTCTTTTAAATAATGCTGCTATGAACATGGGATGCAGATATCTTTTTGATTTATTGCTTTTTCATTAACTTTGGATATATTCCTGGAAGTGGATTTGTTGGACTATATAATAGTTCTTTTTTTAGTTATTTGAGGATCCTCCATACTGTTTTCCATAGTGGCTGTATCAATTTACCATCTTACCAACAGTGTGCAAGGGTTCCCTTTTCTCCATTTTCACTCCAGCATTATCTCTGATTTTTTTATTGATAGCCATTCTAACAGATGTGAGACAGTATCTCATTATAGTTTTAATTTGTAATCATGTATTCACTATTGATGTTGAGCATCTTTCTATGTACCTACTGGCCTTTGCTGGTATATCTTTTTTTTAATTTTGTAAGATTTTAATATACTCTTAATGGATTTTTTTAAATTTAATTTTAATTTTTTTTCAGTGTTCCAAAATTCATTGTTTATGCACCACACCCAGTGCTCCATGCAATATGTGCCCTCCATAATACCCACCACCAGGCTCACCACCCCCTGAAAATCCTCAGTTTGTTCCTCAGAGTCCATGGTCTCTCATGGTTTGTCTCCCCCTCCAATTTCCCCCAACTCACTTCTCCTCTCCATTTCCCAATGTCGTGTTATGCTCCACAAGTAAGTGAAACCATATGATACTTGACTCTCTCTGCTTGACTTATTCTACTCAGCATAATCTCTTCCAGATCTGTCCATGTTGATACAAAAGTTGGGTATTCATCCTTTCTAATGGAGGCATAATACTCCATTGTATATATGGGACCATATCTTCTTTATCCATTCATCTGTTGAAGGCCATCTTGGTTCTTTCTACAGTTTGGCAACTGTGGCAATTGCTGCTATGAACACTGGGGTACAGATGGCCATTCTTTTCACTACATAATGTATCTTTGGGGTAAATCTTCTTTGAGAAATATCTATTCATATTCTTTGCCCGTTTTTAATTGGGTTATTTGTCGGGGGGGGTTGTTTGTTTGTTTGCTGTTGAGTTGTGTGCATTCTTTTTATGTTTTGGATACTAACCCTTTATCAGGTATGTGGTTTGCAAATATTTTTTCCTATTCTGTAGATTATATTTTCTCTTTGTTGCAGTTTTCTTTTGTGTGCAGAAGCTTTTTAATTAGATGTAGTCCTACTTGTTAATTTTTTATTGTGCTGCTTGTTCTTTAAGTGTCACATTAAAAAAAAAGTCCTTATGGAGTGCACATCAAGGAGCTTTTGTTATAGATTCAGGGCTTACATTTAAGTCTTTAATCCATTTTAGGTTAACTTTGTGAGTGTGTAAGATATGGGTCATTTCATTCTTTTAACATGTGAATATTCAGTGATCCAACACCATTTATTAGTGAGAACATCTTTTTCCATTGAGTATTCTTGGTTCCCTTGTCAAATATTAGTTAACCAGATATATTTGGGTTTATTTCTGGGTTCTCAGTGTTGTTGGTCTATTTGCCCGTTTTCATGCCAGTATAGCTTTGTGTAGTAAAATATAAAATCGGGATGTGTGCTACCTCCTGCTATATTGTTCTCTCTCAGGATTCCTTAGCTATTGGGAGACTTTTGTGGTTCCATATAAATTTTAGGAGTGTTTTTTACCCCTTTAGTAAATGCTGTTGGAATCTTGATGGGATTACATTAAACCTATAGATGGCTTTTGGTGGTATTGACATTTGAACAATATTAATTTTTCCAATCCATGAACATGGGATGTCTTTCCATTTATTTGTATCTTCTTTGATTTCTTTCATCAATGTCTTGTAGTTTTCAACATATACATTTTTCACTGCCTTACTAAAACTTATTATTATTTTTATGCTATTGTAAGTGACATCTTTTTCAGAAATTTCATCATTAGTATGTAAAAGCACAACTACTTTGTGCATCTTAATTCTGTTTCCTGCAAGTTTACTGAATTTATTGATTACACCTAACAGCTTTCTAGTTAAGTCTTTGGGATTTTCTGTATGTAAAATCATGTAATCTGCAAATACAGGCAATGTTACCTCTTCTTTTCCAGTTCTGATACCTTGTATTTCTTTTTTGTGGGTGACTGTTCCAGCTAGGACTTCCAGTACTGTATTGAATAAGAATGTTGAACAGTAAGCACCTTTGTCTTCTTCCTGATCTTGAAGGAAAACCTTTCATCCTTTCACCATTGACTATGATGTTAGCTGTGGGCTTGTCATATATGGGCCTTTATTTTGTTGAGATATGCCTAATGTTTAGATATGCCTAATTTCTGAAGAGCTTAATCACAGATGGATGTAGAATTTTTGTCTAATGGTTTTTTGTGCCTATTGAGATGATCATATGATTATTTTATTGATGTGATATGTCACATTGATTTGCATATGTTGAACCATCTTTGCATCACAAGGATAAATCCTAGTTGATCATGATGACTGATCCTTTTATGTGTTGTTCTTTTCAGTTTGTTAGAGTTTTATTAAGGATTTTGTATCTCTGTTTTTCAAGGATATTAGCCTATAGGTTTTTTTTCGGTTAGTGTCCTTTTGTTTTTGATATCAGGATAATGCTGACAGTGTTAAAATTAATTTAATGTTAAAATTAATCTATTCATATTTCCTATCTCTTCCTCTTTCAATCTTACTAAATTGTATGTTTTTAAGAATTTTTGCATTTCTTCTAGGTTGTCCAATTTGTTGACATATAGTTCTTCATAGTTACCTCTTATGATCCTTTAAATTTTTCAGTTGTAATATCGTTTTTCCCTTTATATTTGTTGATTTGGGTCCTTTCCTTTATTTCTTTGGTTATTCTAGATAAGGGTTGGCCAATTTAACACTTTCAACCAACTCTTTATTTCGTTGATCTTTTTTATTATTCTTCTGTTCCCTAGCTCATTTATTTCTGCTCTAATCCCTGAGATGAACTTCCTTTTTGAATTGCTTTTGCTGGATTCCATAAATTCTTTATGTTTTCATTTTTGTTTATCTCAAGAATCTATTTTATTTTCACTTTAATTTCATCTTTTATTCATTGGTTGTCCAG
This sequence comes from Taxidea taxus jeffersonii, assembly GCA_003697995.1. NCBI lineage: Eukaryota > Metazoa > Chordata > Mammalia > Carnivora > Mustelidae > Taxidea > Taxidea taxus. The sequence continues at coordinate 15,332 of ML111799.1, forward strand.
GAGTGTGTTGTTTAATTTCCATGTTTTCATGAATTTTCCAGCCTTCCTCTATTTATTCCTTTCCAGTTTCATGCCATTGTTGTCAAATACTGTATTGGGGGGTGGGGGGAGGATGCCTGGGTGGCCCAGTTGGTGAGCATCTGATTCTTGGATTTGGCTTTTGTCCTGGACTCATGGCTTATGAGATCGAGCCCTGCGTTGGGCTCAGCACTCAGTGGGACTCTGCTTGGATATTCTCTCCTTCTGTCCCTTCCCCCTCTTGCACTCTCTCTCTCTCTCTCTCAAGTAAATAAATAATTTAAAAAATACTATATTTGGTATGATATGAACCTTTTAAAAATTTGCTATGACTTAGTTTTGTGGCCTCACATGTGGTATCGCTTAGAAAATGTTCAATGTGCATGTGAAAAAAATGTGTATTCTGCAGTTGTTAGATGGAACATTCTGTTTACATTAGGTCTTTTTGTTCTATAGTGTTGTTCAAAATTGCTACTGATTATTTATTCTCTTTCTGGATAATCTCTCTAGTGTTTGCCATGGGTATTAAAGTTGCAAACTAGTATTGTATTGCTTTTTATTTCTTCTTTTTACTCTGCTAGTTTTTGCTGTATGTTTTTAGGTTCTCTAATGTTGGGCACATAAATATTTACAATTGTTCTATCTTCTTGATGTATTGTCCTCTTTATCATTATAGAGTCACCTTTGCTTCTTTTTCTTTTTATAATTTTTAGTTTAAAGTCTATTTTATCTAAGCATAATGACCTCCGGGTTTTGTTATTGTTCTTATCAATTGCTTAAAATTTTTTTCCAATCTTTGAACTTTTAGTCCCTGTGAGTCTTTATGGTTAAAGTGAGTCTCTAGTAGAGAGCATATTGTTGGACTTTGGGCTTTTTAAATCCATTCAGCCATCCTATATGTTTTGAATGGAAAGTTTAATCCATTATGTTTCAAGAAATTATTGATAGTGTATCTCACAAAGATGGCAGAGTAGAAGAATCCTTAGCTCACCTCTCTTGACACATCAAGACTACACAACTATATATAGTCTACCCCACTCTGCAAATCCTCAGGACTGACAAAACAAATCTTCAACCACTAAAGACATAAAGTGAAGGCCACATCCGGAATAGGAGATGCAAAAACAAAACAAAACAAAAAAACTAAGGCTGGGAAGTACAGGAGATGCAGTTGGGAATCAAGTCCCAGTCATGGTGACCTGCAAACAGGATATTACAGGTGTGGAAATTATCACTATGAAGTGAGGGAATCAATCCTCATATCAGGCATGCCTGGTCCTAGGGACCTATGTTGGAAAGATGAGTCTTTATAATGTCTATTTGGAATGAGTAGGGTTTAACATTGGCTGTTTGAGAATCAGTGGAGCTTAACTCCAGGAGAGCCAGAGGGCTTTGGAAACTGAGTCTCTGCCCTTAAAGATTTAGTGTGCTCTATCATTCAGTCTCAGACTCAGCACAGAGGCAGCATTTGGAAAACACCTTAGTTATACATGAAGAAGACTGATTGATTAATTTTAGTGTATGTGTTAGAGGGGTAGGAGCTTTCTTCAGGAAAGTGATAGGAGGTGCCATTTTCCCTGCTCTCTTTAACCTAGCTACCTGAACCCTGGGAGCCAGTTTTGAAGTCTCCATTTACCTTGCCAGCACTGTTCACATGCATTAGTGTTCACTTGCAGACCCATGGCACTCAACCCTCTCATCTCGGCAGATGCCCCTCCAAATCAGTTCCCACCATACTCAACCTCAGTCAGAACAGTTTACCCCCAAAAGTAACTACTGCCCTGCCACACCTGTCAGGCAGCCCCCACCAAGACTGGTGTCCCCTCCAAAGTGACTCCTGCCACAGGAATGGAGTAGCCAGTCCCACCCACAGGAGTGTCCACAACTACAGTCAGGCCTCTCAGCCAACTGTGCTAGAAGGAAACCCCACCTACCAGAATGCCCACAACAGCTATAATTGGATCTCTCAGCCAGGTATTCCAGGAACTTGCACTACCCACCAACCTGCCTGAAACATCTATAATTGGGCCTCTCAGCTAGATGTTCTTAGGAGCTAGCCCTGTCCATCATCATATCCTCAAAAGTCATAACCCAGTCAGAACAGAAGGGCATGTGTACCCCATACAGAGGACATGCCAAGAGTGCCTGGTTTTGGTGACCAGTGGGTATCCTGCTGTTGGGCACCACAGAATGACTTCTAAATAAAGACACTACCTTTAGATCTGGAGATGTAGTTGACCTATCTAATATATAGAAATAAACACAGGGAGTCAGACAAAACGAAGCACAGAAAAATAAGTCCCAAACAAAACAAGATGAAACCTCAGAAAAAAGAACCAAATGCAATAGATATAAGCAATATGCCTGATCTGAGAAAGAGTTCAAGTAATGGTCATAAAGATACTCACCAAGACAGGGGCGCCTGGATGGCTCAGTGGGTTAAAGCCGCTGTCTTCGGCTCAGGTCATGATCCCAGGGTCGTGGGATCGAGCCCCGCATCGGGCTCTCTGCCCTGCGGACAGCCTGCTTCCTCCTCTCTCTCTGCCTGCCTCTCTGCCTACTTGTGATCTCTGTCTATCAAATAAATAAATAAATAAATAATCTTAAAAAAAAAAAAAAAAGATGCTCACCAAGACAATAGAGAAGAGTGGATGAGCTCAGTGATAACTTTAACAAAGAGATAGAAAACACAAAGAATAACCATCATTGAAGAATACAGTAACTGAAATAGAAATATACATTAAGGGACAACAGCAGATTAGAAGTTTCAGAAGAATGGATAAGCAATGTGAAAGATGGGGTAGCGAAGGCAGCCAAGCTAAACAGCAAAAGAAAAAAAGGTATTTGTTTTCTTTTGTTTTATTTTTTACATGAGGCTATGTTAAGGAATTCTGCAAAAGAATCAAGCTTAATAACACATTATAGGGGTCCCAGAAGAACAAAAGAAAGAGAAGGGAGTGGAAAATGCATTTGAAGAAATGATAGCTGAAAACTTCCCTAATCTGGGGAAGAAAACTGGCATCCAAATCCATGGAATTTCACACCAAGACACATACTAATTAAAATATCAAAAGTTAAAGAGAAAGAATCTTAAAAAACAGCAAGGTTATACAAATGAAACCACATATGGCTGTCAGATAAATTCAGCAGAAACTTTGCAGATGAGCAGGGAATACTGATATATCCAAAGTCCTACAAGGGAGAAAAAAAATCTATAACCAAGAATACTCTACCTGGCTAGGTTAATTTTTTTTAAGATTTTATTTATTTATTTGACAGATAGAGATCACAAGTAGGCTGAGAGGCAGGCAGAGAGCCTGATGTGGGGCTCAATCCCAGGACCCTGGGATCACGATCTGAGCCAAAGGCAGGGGCTTTAACCCACTGAGCCACCCAGGTGCCCCACCTGGCTAGGTTATCATTCAGAATGTAGGGAAAGATGAATATATCTGGCCAAAGGTTTATCAATCTTGTTAATTCTTTTAAAGAACCAGCTTCTAGTTTCATTGATCTGTTGTACAACTTCTGGTTTCTTTTTCATTTATTTCTGCCCTAATCTTTATTATTTCTCTTCTGGAGTTAGACATTATTACTTCTTCAGGTTAAGGTTAGCATGTATATTTGGGACTTTTCTAATTTTTTGAGAGAGGCTCTTATTGCTATGTACTTTCCTCTTAAGACTGGCTTTGCTCTATCCCAGAGGTTTTGAACTGATGTGTTTTCATTCTCATTCGTTTCCATGAAATTTTTAAAGTACTTCTTTAAGTTCCTGGTTGACTCATTCATTCTTTAGCAGGACGCTGTTTAACCTCCAAGTTTTTGAGTTCTTTCCAATTTTCCTCTTGTGATTGAGTTCCAATTTCAAAGCACTGTGGTCTGAAAATATGCAGGAAATAATCTCAGTCTTTTGGTATCAGTTGAAACCTGATTTGTGACCCAGTATGTGATCTATTCTGGAGAAAGTTCCATACGCACTCGAGAAGAATGAATATTCTGTTGTATTAGGATGGAATGTTCTGTATGTATCTGTGAAGTCCGTCTGGTTTAATGTGTCAGTCAAAGCCCTTGTATCTTTGGTGATTTTCTTCTTATATTTTCATTGCTGTGAGTGGATGTTGAAGTCCCCTACTATTAATGTATTGTTATCAATATGTTTCTCTACTTTGGTTATTAATGCGTTTATATAATTGGCTGCTCCCATGTATGGGGCATAAATATTTATAGCTGTTAGATCTTCTTGTTGGATAGACCCTGTTAAGTATGACATAGTGTTCCTCTACATCTCTTACACTCCTTGGTTTAAAATCTTATTTGTCTGATGTGAGGATTACTACCCCAGCTTTCTTTTGAGGTCCATTAGTGTAGTAAATTGTTTTCCACCTCATCACATTCAGTCTGGAGATGTCTTTAGGTCTAAAATGAGTCTCTTATAGATAGATTATGGATGAATCTTTTTTTTTTTAATCTAATCTGGTACCCTGTGCCTTTGGTTGGAGCATTTAGCCCATTTACATTCAGAGTAACTATTGGAAGATATGAATTTAGTGCCATTGTCTTATCTGTAAAGTCTCTGTTTCTGTAGATTATCTCTGTTTCTTTTTGGTCTATGTTACTCTTAGGGTCTGTCTGTGTTTACAGTATCCCCCTTACTATTTCTTGCAGGGCTGGCTTGGTGGTCACATATTCTTACAGTTTCTGTCTGTCCTGGAAGCTCTTTATCTCTCCTTCTATTCTGGACAACAGCCCTGCTGGATAAAGTACCCTTGGCTGCATGTTCTTCTCATTTGGTATCCTGAATATATGCTGCCAGCCCTTTCTGGCCTGCCAGGTGTCTGTGGACAGGTCTGATGTTATTCTGATGTCCCCTGCTCCATACGTAAGGAACCTCCTCTCCCAACTCTATGGTCAACTAATCTTCAACAAAGCAGGAAAGAATATCCAATGGGAAAAAAAAACCAGTCTGTTCAATAAATGCTGCTGGGAAGATTGGATAGCTACATGCAAAAGAATGAAACTAGACCATTCTCTTACACAGTACACAAAGATAAACTCAAATGGATGAAAGACCTAAACATGAGACAGGAATATATCTTTGACATCAGCCACAGCAACTCTTTGCAAGAGAAACAAAAGCAAAAATGAACTATTGGCACTTCATCAAAACAAAAGCTTCTGCACAACAAAGGAAACAGTCAACAAAACTAAAAGGCAACCTATGGAATGGGAGAAGGTCAAATGACATAACAGATCAAGGGCTAGTATCCAAGATCTGTAAAGAACTTATAAAACTCATCCACTCAAGAAATGGGCAGAAGACATGAAGAGACACTTCTCCAAAGAAGATATACGCATGAACAAAAGACACATGAAAAAATACTCCACATCACTTACCATCAGGGAAACACAAATCAAAACCACAATGAGATAACCACCTTACACCAGTTAGAATGGCAAAAATTAAAAAGACAGGGAACAACAAATATTGGAGAGGACATGGAGAAAGGGGAATTCCATACACTGTTAGTGGGAATGCAGGCTGGTGCAGCCACTCTGAAAACAGAATGGAGGTTCCTCAAGAAATTAAAAATAGAATTACCCTGTAGCCCAGCAATTGCACTAGTGGATTTACCCCAAAGATACAGATGTAGTGAAAAGAAGGGGCACATGGAAGCCATTGTTCATAGCAGCAATGTCCACAATAGCCAAACTGTGGAAAGAGCTGAGACATCCTTCAACAGAATGGATAAAGAAGATGTGATTTATATATACAATGGAATATTACTTAGTTATCAGAAAGGATGAATACCTACCATTTACATCAACATGGATGGAACTGGAAGGTATTATGCTTAATGAAATAAGTCAATCAGAGAAAGACAATTACTGTATAGTTTCACTCATATGTGGAATAAGGAACAGTGCAGGGGATCATAGGGAAGGGAAAACTGAATGGGAAGAAATCAGAGAGGGAGACAAACCATGAGAGACTCTTGACTCCAGGAAACAAACTGGGGGTTGTGGTAAGGGAGATGTGTGGGGGAATGGGGTAATGGGTAATGAGCATTAAAGAGGACACATGATGTGATGAGCACTGGGTGTTATATGCAACTAATGAATCATTGAACACTACATCAGAAATTAGTGATGTAGTATATATTGGCTAATTGAATTTTAAATGTAAAAAAGGAAAAATGAAGAGTTACCCACATACAAAAAAATTGAAAGGGGCTGTCCTCCTCTAAACCAACATTATAAGAAATGTAAAAGGGACAACTTTAAGTGGAAAAGAAAAAAACCATAACTAGAAGTAAGAACAGAATGAAATAAAGACATTGTACTGGTAAAAGAAAACATAATAAATATAGATCAATGATTTATAAGACTTACATGAAAGTTAAAAGACAAAAGTAGTAAAATTGATTACGTTTATAAAGATTAGTTAAAAGACACAAAATAGATAAAATGTGATGTCATATACATAATATATGGAGGCGGGTAACATGTAATGCTTTCAGAATGTATTTAAGCTTAAATGCACATCAATTTCGTATAGAGTTCTCTATATATAGGATGTCACATATGAACTTTATGGTAACCACAAACCAAAAATTACATACATTAAAAATGTATCTATTTTTAATATATACAATAAAAGAGAAAGAAATCTAAGCTTAGTGTTAAATAAAGTCATCAAATCACAAAAGAGTAAAAGAAAAAGAAATGAAAAGAGAATTACAAAAGCAATTTTAAAATAACAGTAAGTACATTCCTATTAGTAATTACTTTAAATATTAATGGGCTGAATGGTTAAGGCAACAAGCATAATATGACTTGGAGAGAGGAAGCTAATTTTTTCAACTAACGGGGCTCAAGGACTGGACTTTGAGTTCCTTGGGTGTGGCTGAGATAGAGACCCAAGGATACTGCTCTGTTTTTGGAAAGGATGTAGGGAAACAACACTGGGGCAGACTGCATGATCCGAGGATCACTTAAGAGACCCTGGGAGAGACTGTTCATACATATTGGAGTGCATTTATGAGAGGTGGCATTGACACTCTGGGGACAAAAGAGCCAGCAGGCATCATTTTCCTCCCTTGCCCCTCAGCATAGGTGCAGCGACATCTGCTTAGGGCAGCATACTGGGACCTTGGCTGTTTAGCCTGATTGTTACAAATCCCACACCCCCATTTTCTGGTGTGACTGCCTCTTCTGGGTCAAACTTGCATCAGTCCCAGTTTGGTGAGATCCTTTTCCAGGTAACCAGCGTAAGTCCCCCACACCAGGTCCCTGAAGTTTGGAATTTGAAAAATCAGCAGGCCTGGCTAGGGTTGGAGCCCAAGGTACACTGTGCTACTCCAGGCAGGCAAACAACCCACAGATAGACAGTGTGAAATTAGTGATCTGATAAACATCTGTGACACATGAAGGTGAAATAATTCACTCCTCTGAATGTGCTTCCCTGAAAACAGCAGGGAAGGAGCAGCCTGGCACCATTTCCCATCCCACCCCTCAGCATAACCAACTTCAGTAAAGAGCACAGCACCAACACTGGCTGCCTAACCTGCTTACCCTAAGTCCAGCCACCCTGCCCTGTGTTGGTATTGCTTTTCTGGGCCAACTGTGCCTAAACACCATGGACCCCTCCCCTCTGAAGACCAGTACAAATCTCACATACTGCATCTACTGATCATAGAGTTCTGAATAGCTTCAGTTATAGTGGAAATAGCATTAGGTCTCTTAGCAAGCAGACCAGGGTGCACCTAGTTAAAACTCACCACATACTGGCCAAGGTCCATATACTCCCCACGATAGGCAAGGAGAAACTCTGCAGACGACTTACCTGAGAAAGAAAGTGGCCATACACTGCAGCAGACTACGCCAGGCCCTGGAGTTTCTATGACCTCTTCTTCATAAAGCCATTACTCTTAGGAGCAGGAAATAGAACCGGCTTTCCTAACAGAGAAGAAGACAGAGACATAGACAAAGTGCCAAGATGGAGGAATTGATTACTAAAGAAAGAATAAGAAAAAATAACAGGGATCTAATTGAAACAGATATAAGTAATATGCCTGATACAGAATTTAAAGCAACAACTATAAGGATACTAGCTGGGCTTGAGAAAACCGTGGAATACATCAGGGAGATCCTTACTGCAGATAACAGTGCTTTAAAAAAAAAAAAATCAGGCTGAAAGGAATAATACAATAACTGAGATTTGAAACCAACTGCCTGTAATGACCCCAAGGATGGAAGAATTAGAGGAACATATAGGTGATACAGAAGATAGAATTATGGAAAACAATGGAGCTGAACAAAAGAGAGAAAGAAAAATTTTGCCTCACAAAAGCATATATAGGGGACTCAGGGACTACATCTATAGTAGTAACATAATAATAACATTTATACCATAATAATATTTGTACATAACATTTATAACATAATAACATTTGTACCATAGGAATCCCAGAAGAAGAAGAGAAAAATGGTGCAGATGTTTTATTTGAGGAAATTATAGCTGGAAATGTCCATAATCTGGGGAAGAAAACAGACCTCCAAATCAAGGAGGCAGAGAGAAGTTCCATCAAAATCAATAACAGCAGGCCAACACCAAGATATATTGTAATTAAATTTGCAAAATACAATGATAAAGAAAAAGCCCTAAAAGCAGCAGGACAAAAGAAGTCCCTAACTTCCAAGGGAAGATCAGTAAGGTTAACAGCAGATCCATCCACAGAAACTTGGCAAGCTGGAAGAGAGTGGCATGATATATTCAACATGCTGAATGGGAAAATCTGCAGCCAAGAATACTGTCTTCAGCAATGCTATCATTTAGGATGGGAGTGGGAAAGAATTTCCCAGACTAAGAAAAGCTAAGAATTCATGACCACTACACCAGCCCTGCAAGAAATATTAAAGAGGACTCTTTTAAGTGGGAAGGAAAGACCAAAAGTTACAAAGACTATAAAGGAACAAAAACCTCAAGAAACAACAGCAAAAAACAAGTAATAAAATGGCATTATTTACATATCTATTGATAATTACTTTGAATATAAATTGACTAAATGCTCCAATCAAAAGACTTCAGGCATCAGAATGGATGAAAAAACAAGACTCATCCATATGCTGCCTATAAGAGACTAAGTTTAGGCCTAAAAATACCTGAGGAATGAAAGTGAGGGGATGGAGAAACATTTATCATGCAAAAAAAAAAAAAAAAGAGAGAGAGAGAGAGTCAGAGTAGCCATTGATTATATCAGACAAACTAGATTTTAAACCAAAGACTTTAACAGGAGATGCAGTAGGGCACTATATCATAATAAAGGAGACTAAACAAAAGGAGATCTACATTATAAATGTTTATGTCCCCAACATGGGAGCACCCAAATATATAAAACAATTGGTAACAAACAAAGGAACTAATTGATAACAATTCAATAATAATAGGGGACTTTAAACACCCCATGTACATCAATGGATAGCTCATCTATGGAAAAAACCAACAAGGAAACAATGGCTTTAAATAACATATTGGACCAGATGACTGTAACTGACATATTCATGTTACAAAAGAATGAATGGGTCAACCAGGAAATTAAAGAAGAAATTTAAAAAAATTACATAGAAAAAAAATGAAAATGAAAACATAATGGCTCAAAACCTTTGGGATGCAGCAAAAGCGGTCATAAGAGGGAAGTTTATAGCAAATAAACAACCTAAATTTACAACTGATGAAGCTAGAAAAGAAGAAGACTAAAGCCAGCAAAAGAAGAGAAATGATAAAGATTAGAACAGAAATAAATGATGTAGAAACAAACCCCAAAACAGCACAATAGATGGATGAAGCAAGGAACTGGTTCTTTGAAAAAATTAATAAGTTGACAAAACCCTAGCCAGAATTATCAAAAGAAAAGAGAAATGGTCCAAATAAATAAAATCACAAATTAGGTGAAATAACAACCACCACTACAGAAATATAAGAGAATATTATGAAAAATTATATGCCAAGAAATTGGGCAGTCTGGAAGAAATGAATGATTCCTAGAAACATAAAATACCAAAACGGAAACAGGAAGAAATAGAAAACTTGAAGAGACCCATAAGCAGCAAAGAAATTGAAGTCATAATAAAAATCTCCCAACAAATAAAAGTCCTGGGCCTAATGGTTTCACAGGGGATTTCTATCCCCAACATTTTAGAAAGAGTTAATACCTCTTCTTTTCAAACTATCCCAAAAGATAGAAATGGAAGGGAAACTTCCAAACTCATTTTATGAGGCCAGTATTATCCTGATTACAAATCCAGAAAAAGACTCCACTAAAAAAGAGAACTACAGGCTAGTATCCCTGATAAACATGGATGCAAACATACTCAACAAAATATTAACATATCGAATCCATCAGTACATTAAAAGAACCATTCACCATGATCAAGTGGCATTCATTCCTAAGATGCAAGAGTGAATCAGTATTTGCAAATCAGTCATGATGTATATATTAATAAAAGAAAGGATAAGAACAATATGATCCTCTCAATAGATGCAGAAAGAGGATTTGAAAAGGTACAACATCCATTCATGGATAAAAACTGTCAACAAAGTAGGGATAAAGGGTGCATACCTCAACATCATAAAGACTATCTATGAAAACCCACCATTAATATCATCTTCAGTGGAGAAAAACTGAGAGTTTTTCTTCTGTGGTCAAGAATAAGAATAGGATGTCCACTCGCACCCCTGTTATTTAACATACTACTGGAATCAGAAAACAAAAAGAAAAGTTTTTCTGATTGGCAAGGGAGAAGTAAAACTTTCACTATTTGCAAATGACATAATACTATATATGGAAAGCCCAAAATATTCCACCAGAATTTTTCTAGAACTGACAAATTCAGTAAAGTTGCAAGATACAAAATCAACATACAGAAATCTGTTGCATTTCTCTTCACCAATAATGAAGCTGCAGAAAAAAAAAACCCCAAGGAATCCATCCCATTTACAATTCAACAAAAACAATTAGAGACCTAGGAATAAACCTGATCAAAGAAGCAAAAGATCTGTACTCTGAAAACTATAAAACACTGATGAAAGAATTTGAAGATGATGCCAAGAAAGAGAAAAATATTCCATGTTCATGGGTTGGAAGAACAAATATTATTAAATGCCTATATTTCTCAGAGTAATCTGTACATTTAATGCAATCCCTATCAAGATACCACAGGACAAAAAATTCTAAAATATATCAAAAAACCAAAGCAACCTTGAAAAAGAAATATAAACCTGGAAGCAGCACAGTTCCAGATTTTAAGTTATATTTCAAAGCTGTAGTGTTCAAGACAGTATGGTATTGGCACAAAAACAGACACATAGATCAGTGGAACAGTATAGAAGACCCAGAAATGAACCCCCACAAGTATATGATCAACTAATCTTTGACAAAGCAGGAAGGAATATCCAATGGGAAGAAGACAGTCTCTTCAACAAGTGGCATTGGTTAAACTGAATAGCAACATGGAAAAGAATGAAACTGGACTATTTTCTTACACCATACACAAAATTAAGTTCAAAATATATAAAAGATGCAAATATGAGGCTTGAAGCCATAAAAATCCTAGAAGAGAACAGAGTTACCTCTTTGATATCAGCCATAGCAATTTTTTCTAGATATGTCTCCTAAGGCAAGTGAAATAAAAGCAAAAATAAACTGTTAGGACTTCATCAAGACAAAAAAGCTTCAGCACAGCAAAACTAACAGGCAACCTACTGAATAAGAGAAGATATTTGTGAATGATATATCTGTTAAAGGGTTAGTATCCAAAATATATAAAGAACTTATAAAATTCAACACCTGAAAAACAATCCAGTTAAGAGATGGGCAGAAGATATGAATAGACATTTTTCCAAAGAAGATGCACATATGGCTAACAGACACATGAAAAAATGCTTAACATCACTCATCATCAGGGAGTTGCAAATCAAAACTAAAATGAGATATCACCTTACATCTGTCAGAATGGCTAAAATTAAAATAGGAAACAACAGGTGTTGGTGAGGATGTGGAGAAGGGGAACCCTCTTGCAGTTTTGTTGGGAATGCATGCAAACTGGTGTAGCCTGGAAAACATGTGGAGGTACCTCACAAAATTATAATCCATAAATTGCACTACTAGGTATTTACCCAAAGTATACAAAAATACTGATTCAAAGTGATCCATCCACCCTGATGTTTAGAGCAGCATTTTCAACAATGACCATATTATGAAAAGAGCCCAAATGTCCATCAACTGATGAAGGACATCAACTAATACACCACTTCTCTCTCTCTCTCTGTACAGACACAGACACACACACATATGTATATATGTATCTGTAGAAAAGAATGATAGGTATTAAAAAGAATGAAGTCTTAAGTGATAATTTTCAGTGATGTCAGTGGAGCTAGAGTGTATTATGCTAAGTGAACAAAATCAGTCAGAAAAGACAAATACTATATGATTTTACTCATATGGGAATTTTTTTATTAACATATAATGTATTATTTGCCCCAGGGGTACAGGTCTGTGAATCATCAGGCTTACTTCATAGCACTCACCATAGCACATACCCTCCCCAATGTCCATAGCCCAGCCATGCTATCCCTACCCCTCCACACCCCAGCAACTCTCAGTTTGTTCCCCGAGATTAAGAGTCTCTTATGGTTTATCTGATCCCATCTTTGAGAAACAAAACATGGATATAGGATGTTTAAAAAAGGAGAGAGGCAAACCAGGATACAGATTCTTAACTGTAGAGAACAAAATGCAGGTTACTGGAAAAAAGGTGGGCAGGGGGATTGGTTAAACGTGTGATGGGTATTAAGGAGGGTACCTGTGATAAGAACTGGTGTTGTATATAAGTGATGAATTACTGGATTCTACATTGAAGCGAATATAAAACTTTATGTTAACATTTTAACTGGAATTTAAATAAAACCTTAAAAGTCTAAAAAAAAATAAAGACAAATTGTTACTGAATGAGTAAAAAAATGAGACGCATGTATATGCTGCCTGCAAAATATTCAACTTCAGACCTGAAGACAAGTACCAACTGGAATATCAAGGGATGGAAAAAGATATTCAATGAAAATGAAACAAAACTAGGATAGAAATACTTATACAGACAAAATTTATTCTAAAAAACTCTAATAAAAGACAAAAAAAGGCAATGCATAATATCCAACAAGAGGATATAAAATTATTATAATTGATGCATCTAACATAGCTGCATTGGAATCTATAAAGTGAATATTAACACACATTAAGGAAGAAATTGACAGTAATACAATAGTAGTAGGACACTTTAACCATCCCACTTAACATCAGTAGATAGATTATTCAGACAGATAATAAGTAAATAGTGTCTTTGAAGGGCTCTTTAGACCACATGGACATAACAGACATATACAGAATATTCCATCCCACAACAGCAGAATATACGTGCTTATGAAGTGCATATAAACATTCTCCTGGATAGATCAAATATCAGATCGTAAAAATGTCTCACAAAGTTGAGAAGATTGAAATCATATGAAGCATCTTTTCTAACCACAATACACTATGAAACTAGAAATTAAGTAGAAGGGACAAAACTGGAACAACACCTACTCATGGAAGCTAAACGACATGCTAGTAAACAGCTAGTGGGTAAACAAAGAAATCAAAAAGGAAAGTTAAAATACTCGGATGCAAATGACAATGGAAACACAACAGTTCAAAATCTTTGGATTGCAGCAAATGCATTCTAAAAGGGAAATTTGTGGCAATATAGGCTTATTGCAAGAAATAAGAAAATAAGAAAACTTTTCAAATTAATAATCTAGCCTTACATCTAAAGGAACTAGAAATAGAAAAGTGAAACCAAAATTTAGTAGAAGGAATGATAAGAAGGGAGGAAATAATAAATATTAGAGCAGAAATAGAGAGTAGTACAACAACAGAAAAGATCAATGAAAACAAGAGCCAATTATTTGAAAAGATAAATAAAATTGATAAGCCTTTAGCCAGACTAATTAAGAAAAATAGAGAACTCAGTTATATCAGATATGAAAGAGAGGAATAGTTACATCCAAGACCAGAGTAATACAAAGTAATATAAAAGACTACTCTAAAAACTATATGTAAGTAAATCAGACAACCTAGAAGAAATGGGTAAATTCTTAGAAATATACAATCTTCCCAGAGTGAATCAGGAAGAAATAGAAAATAGAATATAGAAAATGGAAATAGAGATAGAAAATCTAAACAGAAAAGTTACTACTAAGAAAATTGCCCAAAGGCCCAAAGGTGAGACCTGAAACCATAAAACTCAAGAAAACATAATAATCTCTTGCTCATCCATCTTAGCCATTTTTTTTTTCTGGATGTGTATCTGCAGGCCAGGAAAACAGAATCAAAAATAAACCATTGGCAGAGAAATTATCCTATGATCTCCCTTATATGAGGAAGTTGAGAGGCAACGTGGGGGGCTTGGGGGGGTAGGAAAATAATAAATGAAACAAGATGGCATTAGGAGGGAGAGAAACCATAAGAGACTCTTAATCTCACAAAACAGAGGGTTGCGGGGGCGGGGGAGGGAGGGGAGGGAGGGGGGAGGGGTATAGACATTGGGGAAGGTACTTGCTGTGAAGGGTGTAAAACTGGCAATTCACAGACCTGTACCCCTGGGGCTAATAATACATTATATGTTAATAAAAAAATTAAAAATTAAAAAAAAATAAACCATTGAGACTACATCAAGCCAAAAAGTGTTTGTATAGTAAAAGAAACCATCAATGAAGCAAAAAGGTAACCTAGTGAATAGGAGAAGATATTTGCAAATGATATATCTGATTATCAGTTAATACCTAAAATACATGAAGAAGTCATACCATTCAACACCAAGAAACCAAACAATCCAATTCAAAAATGGGCAGAGGACCTAAATAGACATATTTTGCAAAGAAGACATACAGTTGGTCAATAAACACAAAAAAATTGCTCAACATCACTAATCATCAGGGAAGTGCAAATCAAAACCACAATGAGATAGCACCCCATACCAGTCAGAATGGGTAATCTTAAAAAAGACAAGAAATGATCATTGTTAGTGAGGGTATAGAGAAAAGGGGACAGTTGGTGCACTGTGGATGGGAATGTAACTAGATGCAGCCACTATGGAAAACAGTATGTGCAGGTTCCTCAAGAAACTACAAACAGATATATCATGCAATTCAGTAATATCACTGCTGGTTATTTATCCTAAGCAAATGAAACATTAATTCAGAAAGCTATATGCACTCCTCTATTTTTATTGCAGCATTATTTACAATGCCAAGATATGGAAGCAACCTATGTGTTCAAATTAGCAGATAAAAAATTTGTGGCTTACATTCACAATGGAATATTTTATTACTCAACCATAAAAATGGACATCTGGTATCTGTGACAACATTGATGGATCTAGAGGATATAATGCTAAGTGTAGTAATTAAGAGAAAGATACCATGATTTACTTCTATCTGGAATGTGAAAAAATGAAAACATTCAAACAAGAAAACTGAAACAGAGTCATAATACAAAGAACAAACTGGTGGTTGAGAGAAGTGAGGGAGCTGGGAGGACCAGTAGACAGGGAAGGGGTTTAAGAGGTACAGATTTCCAATTATACAATGAATAAGTCATGGGGATGAAATTTGCAGTGTAGCAAATGTAATCAATTTTATTGTAATAACTTTCTTTGGCTTCAGATGATTTATACACTTGTGAGCATTTTCTAATGCATATAATTATCAAATTACTATGTTGTATACATGAAATTAACATATATGTATGTAAACTGTACTTCAATTAAAAATAAAAATTAAAAAAATAATCACTTATTGGTAAGGACTTGCTCTTGCCATTTTTAAAACTATTTAAAAAAAACAACCCTATTTTCCAGTTGTTTTGTAGCTGACTTTGCTCCTTGTTTCTTTCCTATTGTCTCTTTTTATGTTTTCATGTCTTTTGGTATTCAGCATTTTTGACTTCTTTATTACAATCTTTTGTGTAATCACTACAGTATCATATCTTGGGGCCATGAAGCCTAAATAAGATAACTTGTAACACTCTATTTTAAACTTACAACAACTTAACTTCAATAGAATTTATATACTACACTTTTACCTTTTCTCCCTCTCATATTTTAAATTATTGCTATTACAATTTATTTGTATGTATGGGTGCATTTTGTAACTAATAACAGATTATTGTATTAATGGTCAGTTTTGCTGTTATATTTACTTTTATACTAGAGTTATATGAGTTATCCAACATTATTATCATTTTATAGAATCCATGACTATATATTTATCATTCCCCATGAGATTTACACTACCTTTCTGGTTTTTTTTGTTTTTTTTTTGTTTTGTTTTTTTTTTAAGATTTTATTTATTTATTTATTAGAGAGAGAGAGAGAGTGAGCACAGGCAGACAGAGTGGTAGGCAGAAGCAGAGGGAGAAGCAGGCTCTCTGCCGAGCAAGGAGCCCGATGTGGGACTCAATCCCAGGACGCTGGGATCATGACCTGAGCCGAAGGCAGCTGCTTAACAAACTGAGCCACCCAGGCGTCCCTACCTTTCTGTTTTTATAATGTTAATTATAGTTCTTTCACTTCTACCCAAAGGGCTCCCTTGACTATTTCTTTTGAGTCAAGTTTGTTGAGTCCAGTCTAGTTAACTCCCTCAGCTCCTGTTTGTTTGGAAGAGTCTTTATCCCTTTTTTATTTCTGAAGAACAGCTTTCCTGGGTATATAACTCTTGGTTGACAGTTACTTTCTTTCAATATTTTGAATATATCATTTCATTCTGTCCTGGCTTGCAAAGTTTTTGTTGAGAAATTCACTCATAGCTTTCTACAGTCCCACTGTATATAACTTCTCTTATTTTCTTGCTGCTCTTAAAAATCTATTTTTGGTCTTTGACTTTACACAATTTGATCATAATGTGTCTCATTGTTGCCCTATTTATATTCAACCCATTTGGGATCCTCTACTTTCATGAATCTGTATGTGCATTTCTCTCTAAGCTTTTGGAAGTTTTCCATCAATATTTCTTTAAATATGCATCCTGTCCCTTTGTCATTGTCTTTTTCTGGAATTCCCATAATGCAAATATTTTTTCTTTTCATTACATCCTATAATTCCCATGGGCTTCCTTCACTCCTTATCATTATTTTTTTTTTCTTTTTATTTATCTGACTTGGCGATTTCCCATGTCCTGTCCTCCACATTGCTTATTCTTCCTTCTCTTCTCGAAAAGTCTAATCTATTTTTGATACTTTCTTTATTGAATTCTTCAGTTCTTTTAGTGTTTTTTTCAACTTTAGTATTTCTGTTTGTTAGCTTATGTCATATTTCTCATTTTGTTCATGTATTGTGTTCCCAAATTGATTGTCTATTTTCTTTTATTTAACTAAACCTTTGTGAGTAGATTATTCTGAATTCTTTGTCTCACGGTTCATAGATCTCTATTTCTTAGGGACAGTTATTGGAGCTTTATTAGTTTCCTTTACTGATGTCTTGGTTTTTCCTGATCCTTAATTCCATACATTGGTGTCTGCAGATTTGATTAATGGGTCTCCTTTTCTAGACTTTCCAGTTTTTGCTTTGGCAAAAAACGGTTCACTGGTCAGCTCAGATTTGGTTTCTTGGTATGTTTACTGCTAATATCTTTGGGAATTAGGCCTGGTATTATGGTTTATATTTGGGCAAGATGAATATTTCACCTTGAGGATGTGGGTGGGTCTGAGGCTCTGCTATTGTCTAAAAATAGTGGGATAGGACTACTGGCTTGGCTTCTTACCCAAATGAAGATGTAGGATGTACTCCACCATTGCCTGAATTCTCTGATCAGGATTTCTAGATTATGGCAACTGAGTACCATATTCATTAGTATATCAGATTATGAATTAGATGCCATGATCTGGCAGACCAGCAGGCTAGTTCCCAAGCCTATATAGCTCATTGTTTGGGGGCCCAAATCAGGCCTGAGTGTACACTGAATTTCCTGGTAAGGGGAGGGTAGGTGTGTGGCACTACTCTCCAGACATGGAAAGCTATGGCTTTTGCTCTCAGTTAAAGTGTTACAGGCCTTTTGAATGTGTTACACAGCTTCCCTTGTGCTCTGCTTATGTTCTTTGGTCAGACAGGCTGAAAGTTGTATGCAGCAACAAGCCAGGCTAGGAAATAGATTTTTTATCTGGCACCAATGGGAGAAGTAAGCTCTAATAAAGATGAATTTCTGTTGTCTTAACTCAAGGCAGTCTGCACCAGAATTCCCTCATCAAAGAAGACCATTGCCTTTGCTCTACAAACTATCAACTCTGTCTGCCCTTCTGTTGGTTTGAGCACTGCTGGGTCACACAGCTTTCAAGCTTTTTCACCAGCTCTTCTGGTCAGATGGGGCTGGAAGACACTTTCCACAGGGGAGCTATATCTAAGCCCCCTTGCCTGAACATGAGTGGGAGGAGTTGCTCCAGGTTAGTTGCAATTTCTGAAACAGGCTCTCTGGTTGGGAGTGGCTAAGACCTATCTTCAGCCTTGGTTATGAATGAATCTGCCTGTGAGTAACATGGGAGGCATCCATGCCCAATATTGATTTTACTCTGGGAGGAATCTGCTCTGCTTACTCAACCGTCAGCTCAAGCAGTGCTAGTCTGCAATAGCTTCCAGTAGTAGTCACAGCTCTTCTGGTCAGATGGGGCTGGAAGGCATTCTGCATAGTGGGTGGGGCTGTGCAGCACCTTTTGTAGTCATGAGCAAACTGGTCTCTAAGACCAGCCAAACTCCTCATTTGAGGGTCTGAGTCAGGAAACTCTGTACCACACCAAGTTACCTGGTTATAGTGTACCTCCAGCTTGGTTTTGCAGATGAGCAAAACTGCTAGTTGGGATTACTACTTAGGCACAGTAGGTATGAATTCAGTCTGCCAAGATCCACATGCTGGTTGTTGCACACCCTTCCCCACTTCTCTGTCACAGTCAGATTCCCAGTAGCTTAGTACCACAGGTTTCCTTGATATCCCCATGGAGAAATACAAGAGTGGGGCTGCCACAGAGCAACACCTCAGGCTTCTCTTTTCTCACTGGAGACTCAGGGAGACCTCCATGTGTTGCTTTGCTCACATGTAGGAGGGCGATGTGGACAAGTATAGCTGCTTCACTTACCTTTCTAATGCAGTTTTTCTTGGTCTCTCAGGTATGGGGCGCTTCATCCTTACCCTCATGTTCTGTATTCTCTCTTTGGTATCTTGTTCTTTAACAGATGTTAGTTGTTCTTGTGAGGAGGAGCAAACTCAGGAATGAGCTATGTCACTCTGTTGGTGATGCCACTACCTTTTTTTTTTTTTTTTAAGATTTCTGTTATTTTAGTTCTACTTGTGAACTGAATTCTTTATTTATCCTTAGGTATGTGATTCCTTTAATCAAAAACTAATGATTCATTTTTACTTTTCCTACCACCTTAACTCCCACCCCCGTTGCATCTCCACTTCCTCATATCAGGGAGATCACGTGGTAGTTGTCTTTCTCCAGTTGACTTATTTCGCTAAGCATAATACGCTCTAGTTCCATCCATGTCGTCGCAAATGGTAAGATTTCATTTCTTTTAATGGCTGCATAGTATTCCATCGTATATATATACCACATCTTCTTTATCCATTCATCTGTTGATGGACATCTAGGTTCTTTCCATAACTTGGCTATTGTGGACATTGCTGCTATAAACATTCGGGTACACGTGCCCCTTTGGATCACTACGTTTGTATCTTTAGGGTAAATACCCAGTAGTGCAGGAAGTGGAGATGCAATGGGGGTGGGAGTTAAGGTGGTAGGAAAAGTAAAAATGAAAGAAGATGGGATTGGGAGGGAGACAAACCAAAAGAGACTCTTAATGTCATCAAACAAACTGAGGGGGGTGGGGGGAAGAGGGGTTGGGAGAGGGTGGTGGGGTTACATTATATGTTTAAATAAAGCTTAAATTAAGTTAAAAAAAAACTTAATAAAAAAAATTGCTAAACAAATAAACAAAAATCCCCTCTTGCTGTTGAACATTTAATTAGATTGAGCAGCAGGTTTTCTTAGCACTGGTAACACTCCTAATCATTCCCGACTCAGAATAAAAGAATTGTCAGAGGATTATTAATTGAAAAAAAAAAAACAAAACTAATGATGTACTATATGGTGACTAACATAACATAATAAAAAATAGCAAAAAAATAAGTATGTGAATCCTTTAAATGCATCAGGCCTATCAGTAATTATTAATTGTATTATATCTTATATCAGAAATGAACTAAGTTGTAGAATTTTTTTAGCTTTCTTGAGTTATAATTGATATACAAAAAATGTATACATTTACTGTGTACATCTTGATGAATCTGAACTTTTGCATATACCCATGATTCCATCACTGTACTCAATGTGCTGAAATATATCCATCACATTTAAAAATTTCCTTGTGTTGTTATTGTTGTTCGGTAATAACACTTAACAGGAAGTATATTTTCCATGTAGTTAACTGTTGCTATACTGGTTGTATAATAGCTTTGTAGAACTTATTAATGCTGCAGGACAGAAACTTTATAGCCATTGAGAAACAATTTCTCATTTTCCCTTTGCCTCAGACCCTGGCAACCATCATTCTATTTTCTGCTTCTATGACACTCACTGTTTTATATATGTCGTGTAAGTGGAATCATGCAGTATTTGTCCCTTTGTACTAGCTTATTTCACTTGGTATACTGTCCACTAGGTTCATCCATGTTGTTTCAGATGACAGGAATTCCTTTTTTTTTAAATTAATTTTTAAATTATAGTTGACACACAATGTCACATTAGTTTCAGGTGTACAACATAATGATACAACAAGCCTATATTATGTTACTCTCATGATGTGTAGCTACCATGTCAGCACACAACAATGTTATATTATTGACTATATTCCATATGCTGTTTTTGTTTTTGTTTTTTTAATCACCCTGACCTAGTCATTGGTAGTCTGGATCTCCCATTCTCCATTACCCACCCAGCAACCACCATTTTTTCTCTGTATTTATGGATCTGTTTCTGCTTTGTTTGCTTGTTTTTTAAAATTCCTTCATTTTTAAGTCTAAGTAATATTCCATTGTATGTATGTATGTACCAGATTATATATGTATTATATATTGGTATACTGTAATACATAACATAATATATTATATTATATACATATAAACCACATTATATGTGTATCATATATATTGTATATATGTATTATGTGTGTATTCATGTGTTAGTAGATATTTGGGTTATTTCCATATTGTGAATAATTGATTCCTCAATGAAAATGTTGCAGATAATCTCTTCAAGATCCTGATTTTAGTTTTTTAGGATACATACCCAGGAATGGGATTGCTGAATCATTATAGTTCTATTTTTAATATTTTAAGAATCTCCATACTGTTTTCCATACGTTTTCCAAAGTGGCTGCATTGTTCTATATTCCTACCAACATGTGTAAGGGCTCTTTTTTTCCATATGATAGATAACTTTGCTATCTCTTGTTTTTTATTTTTTCTGTATTTGACAATAGTCCTCTAAACAGGTATGGAATGATATCTAATTTTTTTAGTGATGTTGAGTGTCATTAATGATGACGAGTGACGTTTCATATACCCAGGGACCAATTGTAATTTCTTTTTGGAAAATATTCAGTTATTTGGCTATTATTATTATTATATTTATTGGCTATATATTATTATTATTATTATTATCATCATCATTGTTTTGCTATTGAGTTGGAGGTTCTTAAATAATTTTAATATTAACCTCTCATGAGATAGATGTTTGCAAATATTTTCTTCCATTTTATAGGATGCCTTTTCAGTCTGTTGATTGTTTCTTTTGCTCTCTTTCAGTTTGATGTAGTCCCACTTGTCTGTTTTTTGTTTTGTTGCCTATACTTTTGTGTCAAATCTAAGAAATCATTGCCAAGACCAATGTCAAGAAGCCATTACCCCTTGTGTTTTCTTCTAGGAGTTTTACAGTTTCAGGGCTTACATTTAAGTCTTTAATCCATCCTGAGTTGTTTTTTATATATGGCATGAGACAGGGGTCCAGTTTCACTTTTTTGCATGTGAATATCCAGCTTTCCGAGCATCATTTGTTGAAGAGTCTGTCCTTTACCCACTTTTGTGTTCTTGGCACCCTTGTCAAAGATCATTAACCATACATTGATTTATTTCTGGAGTTTCTATTTTCTTCCATTGATCTATATGTGTATTTTATGCCAGTACCATACTGTTTAATACTGTAACTTTACAGTATAATTGAAAATTAGGAACTGTGATACTTCCATCTTTGTTCTTTCCTGAGATAGCTTTGGTTATTCAAGGTCATTCATGTTTCCACATGAATTTTAGATTCGTTTTTCCTATTTCTTATTTAAAAAAATGCCTTTGAGATTTTAATAGGGATTTCTATTTGTAGACATTTGGTAGTATAGACACTTAAAAATATTAATTTTTCTGGGGCACCTGGGTGGCTTAGTGGGTTAAAGCCTCTGCCTTCAGCTGGGGTCATGATCCCAGGGTCCTGGGATGGAGCCCTGCATGGGGGGCTATCTGCTCGGCAGGGAGCTTGCTTCCTCCTCTCTCTCTCTCTCTGCCTGCCTCTCTGCCTGCTCGTGATCTCTGTCAAATAAATAAATACAATCTTTAAAAATATATATTAATTTTTCTAAAACTCGAACACATGATGGTTTTCCATTTATTTGTATCTTTTAATTTTCATTTAAGATTTTATTTGTTTATGAGAGAGCACTGGCAGGGAGAGCAGCAGGCAGAGGGAGAAGCAGGCTCTCCTCTGAGCAAGGAGCCCCAATAAGGACTCAATCCCAGCCCCAATAAGGACTCAATGCAGCCACTTTGGATGATGACCTGAGCCAAAGGCAGATGCTTAACCGACTGAACAACCCAGATGTCCCTCTTTTATATTTTCTTTCAATAATGTTTTGTAGGTTCAGTGCATAAGTCAGTTGCCTTCTCAGTTTATTTGATACTTTTGTAAATGGGATTGTCTAAAAAAAAATTTTTTTTAGATTTTTATTTATTCATTTGACAGAGATCACAAGTAGACAGAGAAGCAGGCAGAGAGAGAGGAGGAAGCAGGCTCCCTGCTGAGCAGAGAGCTGGTGCGGGGCTTGATCCCAGGACTCTGGGATCATGACCCGAGCTGAAGGCAGAGGCTTTAACCCACTGAGCCACCCAGGTGCCCCTGTTTTTAAAATTTTTAAAGATAATTTGTTAGTATATAGAAATTTTTGTTTATTGATTTAGTATTCTGCAACTTTTCTGAACTCTTTTAATTAGTTCTAACGTGTGTGTGTGTGTGTGTGTGTGTGTGTGTGTGTGTTCTTTAGGATTTTCTATGTATAAGATCATGTCATCTATAAACAGTGTTACTTCTTTCCAATTTGGGTGCCTTTTATTTCTATTTCTTGCCTAATTGCTCTAGCTAAGACTTTCAGTGCTAAGTTGAATTAGAAATTGAAGGGTGGATATCTTTGTTTTGTTCCTGATATTGAAGGAAAGGCTTTCAGGTTTTCACTACTGAGTATGATGTTATTTGTGGGCTTTTCATATATGGCTTTTATTATATTGTGTTACATTTTTTATATCTAGTTTATTGAGTGTTTTTAACATGAGAAGGTGTTGAATTTTGTCAAATAATTTTTTCTGCATCTGTTGACATGGTTGTGTAATTTTTATCCTTCATTCTTTTAATGTGGCACATTATATTAATTGATTTTGTTATGTTGTACCATTCTTGCATCCCAAGGATATATCCCACATAATCATGATGTGAAATCTTTTAAATATGTCAGCGAATTCAGTTTGCCAGCATTTTGTTGAAGATTTTTTGCATCTATATTTCTAAAAAGTTTTTTTTTAAATTTCTGTTGGTTTCTAGTCCTTTATCACCTATTTTTTTTAATATCTCACTATCCTTTTGACTTTTCTTTGTCATTCATTAAATCATTTTGCATTCTATTCTTATAAAAATTGTTTTAATCTTAGTCAAATGTCCATAATGTATTCCAGTTCTTTGATAATTTAACACGTCCTTATTTAAATATATTTATTTTCTACTACATTTCCACAAAGTTTTCCTTATTTTGCTGCCTTCTGTCTTCTATATGTAAATTCTAATTTCTACATTCTTTGCTTTCATTCATACCTCCCTTCCCTTTAGAATTATCTTCTTTGTCTTCTTCTACTCATTTGTGATAGGGACATAAACATATTATATTTTGACAACATGTCATACCCTTTATATCTTTCAACTCTTTGTCTGGGTATGTGTTAGGCAAGTTGGAGAAACTAAAGTGTATGTTCTAGATTGCTTCACATCATAAAGAAATGACCAGAGAAAGAGGAATTGAAAGGGGAAAGAAAGGTTAAGGAAAGAGGAGAGTTTTGAGTGAGTTTTAGAGGGAAAGTAAGAGAGATTGCAGTTAAATGACATACAAGACCCTTGTTGAGAATGGAAGAAAACTTTTAAGAAATATGATTATGCACAGGAAGTATGTATGTAATTTCTTTTTCACATATTTTAGAGTTAAATGGCTTTTCCTCCTGTTTTCCCACATATGTATCATATGAGTTATATATTTTTATATATGTCATATATATATGAGAAAATATGAGGAATGATTATATAAGATGCATAATATATTGTGAACATATTTTATATATTTATATATTATGTAATATACATATCTATATTATATAATGTATAGGCTATGCATGTATATATATGTTTTGTGCATATATTTATTTATATATATTTGGCTTTTTCATCAAGATTATAAGCTTCTTGGAGCCAAAACCCATTAATTTGTATAATACATAATTTGTGTCCCACAGATTACCCTGAATTTCCATTTCTTACTCTTTTAATCTTTATATTCTGCCCATTGTATATTTCTAAATTAAAAACCTATTGCTTATTTCTTTCATCTAACAAATGACCTCTATAGTTTCACTTGCTAGGCAATTAAATGAATATAATACCACGTGCACAGAAAATTCCTTTAAAACTAAGCCTTCAGAAATGAATTATATATAAGCATCTTGAAGTAGACGCTTATTACAGTTCTTTGGTTGAATTTTTTTTATTGTGTTAGTCTCCATAAAATACATCATTACTTTTTGATGCAGTGTTCCAAGATTCGTTTTTTATGTACAACACCCAGTGCTCCATGCAATACATGCCTGCCTTAATACCCACCACCAGGCTCACCCAACCCCCCACCTCTCTCCCCTCTAAAACCCTCAGTTTATTTCTGAGTCCACAGTCTCCAGTGGTTCATCTCCCCCTCAGATTTCCCCCAATTCACTTTTCCTTTCCTCCTCCTAATGTCCTCTATATTATTCCTTATGTTCCACAAGTAGGTGAAATCATGTGATAATTGACTTTCTCTGCTTGACTTATTTCACTCAGCATCAACATGGATGGGACTGGAGGAGATTATGCTAAGTTTTTGTTTTAACAGCAGGAAAATGGATAACTATATATATAAAATGGATCACACCTAAAAGCTGATAGCTTTTGAATTTTTTTGTATCTATTATTAGGAAATAAAAAGATTTCTAAATATTTCCTAAATAGACTAAGATAGTTAAGAGGAGAATGTTTATATTGCAGGAATGCTGTCAGTTGACAACATTGGCATTTTCCTTTCCAAAGAACAGCTGCACATTGTGGAGCTACTGCAGGTTTATTTTTGCAATTGTAGCAGGTGATTACCATAATTCTTCCTTAAAGTGGTAACAAAAAAGATTAGACATGAGAGGTAATATTGGATTATTTCCTCATAGGTTTTTGTTTCAATGAAGACTAGAGAAAACATAAGGCTTTCAATTAATTGGGGGGGGAAATCCATTGCTATTGTAAAAGTTTATCTGTTATCTTATATAATTTAAATGTTTGGGACCAGATACTTTAACACTGTCCTTTTTTAAATAGTGTTTTTGAAATAATCTTAATAACTATCTGAGATTTCTTATAGTTTTAAAACTATAGAAGTTTATTTTTCATTTTCCACATTAAATTTCTCTTTTTTGCTTTGTATAATTTTGTCTTTTTTTAAATGGTCTGTTTCTCTCCCTTTTGTACTTTGGAGAAGTTTATCTTGGTGCTAGTTTTTCTAGCTTTTAATTAGTTCACTCTGTTAATCAGGATTCAATCAGGAAAGTAGGAATCAGTTTAGCTTTTTAAAGGTATTTAAAAAAGATTTACTACAAGGAATTAGCAGTTTATAAAACTTGTGGAAAGTCTAGAGAAATAAAGGTCAAATAAGACTTTGCTAGGCCTTAGTTTTACTGCTAACATTTAGAGATTAAAGAAGTTGAAGCAACTTAAAGAATTGTGTAGGGATGATTATGGTTTCCTCCAATGCCAAATGAGTAATTTGTAGGAAAACGCCTAGAAGGAAAATGATACTGAGTTACTAGCAGAAAAAAATCTAGTACTATAGTAAAATATAGAAGGAACATATGGTTAAAGTATGCTCTATAAAATCTGTGAATGGCATAAGATAATATATTTTTTTAATGCATCAATTTCTGTGTGGCAATTTGTCACCTTTTTCTTACTAAGCCTGTAACTACTAACTCCATTGGAAGTCACCAGCTTCTTTCCGTCTCATGTCATTAATCTTAATCATATTGTGTAATTTTTTTAAAGCAAGAAGTTATAGAAGATAAGCCAAATGTGCCACATTTGAAAGTATGGGACTGCTGAATGCATATGAAAAGGAAAACTTTTTCCCCCAGTAACATATTAAATTATTAGTACAATAAAGATTAAAAGAGAATACCATCACATTCTTATACTACGTTCAAAATTACCATCTTGTCAGTCACCATTAAATTTCCTGCTGGACTATGGAAAGAAAAATGTAGTTTCATAGATAGTTTAGAAAAGTACAAGTATTAAAAAGAAAAAAAAGGAAAGAAAAGTACAAGTATTCACAATTTTAAAAAATCACTAATTAGGAAGGTAAAGTCACCAGTATATAAGTTATAGTATGAGTCAGTGACACATCAGGATTCCCCTTGTAGGGTATTTACTATCTTTATCTTTTAACTTCAGGTAAGATTCTCTGTAGGAGACAAGATTTATTTCACTTCATTGCAATATCCCTGATGATTCTAAGTATTTAAGTGTTATAATGATAAATGCCTTAATGGTGTTTGTATGTATTGATATTGACCAGCCATTTAGTTAATCACAATAATGAGGGAAGAGAAAACAAGGAGAAATGATCTGTAACTTCTTTGAGTAAGATTGTGAACAGATTACCCAAACCCATGTTTAGCTGCCAATACTAACGGCAAGTACTTGAGAGACTAGTTTTGTCTGGAAAGGAATTTGAGCTTTACTTGGGAACCTGGCCACCTGGAACAGAAGGCAGACTCTTGTACAAAGGTCAACTAGGAGGATTCTGCCTGGCTCAGAGATTTTTAAAGGTTCCTTGGTGTCCAGGCAGTGGGGAGTAGGAGGTGTGAAGGGGGAGGGTGTGTGCAAGAGGGTCTGGTTCCTTGGTGCCCAGGATGGTGCCAGAGAGCCTGCTGACATGTAGAAGGCTCTGTTCCTTCTAAGAAAGAATGTGTGATGTATAGACATACAGAGAAAGGTTTAGTTAGGGGCTAGGTTTGCTAAAGCTTAAAGAATACTTAGGTGGGCTAGAGGGGCCAAGGCAGCTTCAAATAGAAGCAAACATTCAGAAAGCATTAGAACACCAAGGTGCTTTTGACATGAAAGGCCAAACAATGACATTATTTGAGAATTTCAAAACCTAACAAAATTGCATTTTTAATTATCTAGGAATCAAATAGTTTATCTTTTATGAGAAAGTCAATAACCATTTATTTACCTGTTGAAAAAGATTTCCGATAAAAATGCATTTTCCCTTAAAAACCACAGTATGTCTTGATTTTAAGATGCCAAAAATTGATCTAAAAGGAAATCTTTTTTTTTAATTTTTTTAAAAGATTTTATTTATTTATTTGACAGAGATCACAAGTAGGCAGAGAGGCAGGCAGAGAGGGAGAGAGGAGGAAGCAGGCTCACCGCTGAGCAGAGAGCCCGATACAGGGCTTGATCCCAGGACCCTAAGATCATGACCTGGGCTGAAGGCAGAGGCTTTAACCCACTGAGCCACCCAGGTGCCCCTAAAAGGAAATCTTAAAACTTCATTTCTACTCTGAAATTTTTATACCAAGAAATAATGAAAATCATTAGTATTTATTGAAATGGGAACAAATAAGAATAGTTACAAAGACACTATCTTTTCTACCCTTGTTTGGATATTCTGTTTGTCTCAGTAATATTTTCTTTAATACTTTTATGTTCAGTATATATTTTATTAAATTTTACCTGTACAATGAGCTCTACTGATGGAAAATGCTCCAGTGAATTAAAGAGATGAAATTTATTCTTGCCAATCTAAAAAAGTTGGTTTTGGAGATCCAAATTAGATGATTTTGTCAAAATATTTCTTAACCTATAACTACCACTTGATGATAATAGCACTTTCATTAAACCTCCTGAATAATTTTACATTCAATTGACAAACAAGTGTTTCTTTTTTTCCTTCAGGTACTAAATCAGTAGTCACAAACTCAGGTGCTTATAGAAGTATATTAGAGTTGCTCTGTGCAATATGAGTTTCTGTGAAGATGGGAGTATTCCATCTTTATTGTCCAGTACTGTCGGTGCTAACTTTATTTGGCTGTTGAACACTTAAAATGGATTAATATAACTGAGAAGCAAAAAATTATTTTAATAAATTTGAATAACCACATGCAGCTAGTAAAATTAGGTACTATACAAACAAACCCAGAATTTCAATGATTTAACCCAAGAGAAGTTTTATTTACTTTTTATGTAATAGTCCATTGTGAATAGTTCTGTATGCCTGGGGCAGATCTTTCTTCTACATCTTATGGCTTCATCATCCCTTAAGAACTTGGGAGACCTTTGTTTCCAAATGAAAGACCTTGGAGACCTTTGTTTCTATAGCCTAAAAACCAGAAAGATCTGTCTGGTGACACTTAGTTAGTAAGAACAAGTCATATGGCCACATCTGGATCCAGGTAACTGAAAACTATAGTCCGCAACGACGCAGCCACTGTCCAGCAATAAATTCAACACTGTGGTAGGAGACACACAAATTTTTTATAGTTCTGCCATAAAAGACCAGGCAAATGACACACAAAAGTGAAGTGGGCTAGATGGCTATGCATTGACTGTATGAGGCAAGGGCAGAACTGTGGCATGCCCTAAACATAGAAAAGTTACTTACTATTCATAATCATGCCCGTGTTGCTCTGTTCTAAGATGGGACCTATGTTGCCAGCCAGATATTTTAGGGCTTGAGGGTTTAGCAGTTTTTAAAACGAGAATCTGAAACCCATGTATTTATGTGAAATATTTCTTATTTTAAAAGATTATGAATAAAACTGTTACCAACATTCATATACAAGTTTTTTGTGAACAAGGATTATATTTAACTTTATAGAAGTGGCCAAAGCCCATTTCTACCTCCAGCGTCAGGAGATCTACCTTGGGTATCTAGAGGTTTGACTATCTTGGGAATTCCCTATGAATGAATCTCATGATAGGAGGTGTTTTGCATCTGCCTCCTCTCCCTTCGCTTAAAATTTTCAAGGTTCACCCATGTTGTAGTGTGTCATTACCTCCTTCCTTTTAATTTATTTTTGTTGATTGATTGGGTTGGGATTGACATATAACATCATGTAAGTTTAAAGTATGCAACCTGATTTTAGAAGAGAAAAGATGGTAGAAGAGTAGGGGACCCTATTTAAGCCAGTCTGCTGAATAGAGCTGGATATCTACCAGACCATTTTGATGGTAAGATGTAAGATATATCTGGAACTCTACAAAAGGAATATCTCTGGCGGTTGGTTTTGAGGTATGAAGTAGGGTGTCTCCAGGATTCTGTGTCTCTGGAGTGCAAAATACTCCCATGCTTGGGACTGGGCACACACTCACAGACAGGAAGTGGCAGGGAAAGGACTTTTGGGTAGCCCCCCAGACTAAAACTTGGAGCTGCGGGGGCATGGGTGTGAACTGGGGGTGGCTGGCTCTTTTAGAAGCACTAAGGGCAGAGACTTGCCTGGCCCTGGGGGCAACAGTTGGGAATGCTGCTGTGGGATGCATAACCCCGGACTGCTGTTTTTAGCAGCACAGAGAGAAATGGAAA
Organism: Taxidea taxus jeffersonii; assembly: GCA_003697995.1. Lineage (NCBI taxonomy): Eukaryota > Metazoa > Chordata > Mammalia > Carnivora > Mustelidae > Taxidea > Taxidea taxus. The sequence goes on from ML111799.1 coordinate 45,668, forward strand.
TAGTGTGGCCTGGAGTGCTCAGTGGAGAGCAGACAGAGATCTCTGTTCTGAGACAGAGGTTTGGATATAGTCACTTCTGTGCTCACTTTGGCAGCACATATACTAAAATTGGATATAGTCACTTCTGCTCTGACTCTCGAAAGAGATGGAGAAAGCTGCCAAGGAAAGTCGCCAGAGAAAAAAAGCCCCCCAAAAACGTTTTTCACTGAGCCCATTACCCTCATAGGGCAGGGTAACTCTGCCCAAACAGATTTGCCTGGGTAACAGTGCAGCAGGCCCCTCTCCCAGAAGACAGACTGGAATAACAAGAGACCTACATCCCTAAGGTCCCTGTAAAACAGGTTCATCATGCAGGGGTTGTGGTCAATAATTTGGACTCTCTACATTCCCTCAAACACCCTCAACAGAATGACTAAGAGGAGGAACTCCTAACAGAGGAAAATTCAGAGACTGTGACATCTGCCACAGAACTGATAAATAGGGATATAAGCAGGATTTCAGAAATAGACTTCAGGGTAACAGATATGCAAACAATAGCTAGTTTGGAGGAAACCATTAATGGAAACATAGATATGAAAAGGGAAGAAGTGAGAGCTAATCTGGCAGAACTGAAAAAAAAAACCTCTCAATGAGATCCAGTCTAATCTAGATAACTCTAACAGCTAAGGTAAATGAGGCAGAAGACCGAACTGGTGATCTAGAAGACAAACTGATGGAAAAAAAGGATCCGGAGGACGCCTGGAACAAACAGCTTAAAATCCATGAAAACAGAATTAGAGAAATAAATGATGCCAGAAACGTTCCAATGCCAGAATGACTGGGATCCCTGAGCGGTGGAGAGAGAAGGAGGACTAGAAGATACAGTTGAGTAAATCCTAGCTAAGAATATCCCTAATCTGGGTAAGGAAACAAACATTCCTGTCATAGAGGCAGAGGAATTCCTCCCAAGATCAATGAGAACAGACCAACACCATGACATTTAATAGTACAATTCACAAATCTTAGGTCCAAGGAAACAATTTTGAAAGCAGCGAGGAGGAAGAGCTTTCTTAAGTACAGAGGGAGGAACATCAGAATAATGTCAGACCTGTCCACAGAGACATGGCAAGCCAGAAAAGACTGGCAAGACATATTCAAGGTATGAAATGAGAAGAACATGCAGCCAAGGATACTCTATCCAGCAAGGCTGCCATTCTGTATGGATGGAAAAATAAAGAGCTTCCAGGTGTGGCAGAAAATGGAAGAATTTGTGACCACCAAGCCATTCTTGCAAGACAATATTAAGGGGGGTTCTATAAACGGAAAGAGACCCCAAGAGTGATATAGAGCAGACACTTACAGAGACAATCTATAGAAACACAGCTGTCACAGGCAACATGACCATGATAAAATCATATCTTTCAATAATCACTCTAGGGGTGCCTGGGTGTCTCAGTCGTTAAGTGTCTGCCTTTGGCTCAGGTCAAGATCCCAGGTTCCTCAGATCGAGCCCCACATTGGGCTCCCTGCTCATCGGGGAGCCTGCCTCTCCCTCTCCCACTCTCCCTGCTATGTTCCCTCTCTCTCTGTCTCTCTCTCTCAAACAAAGCCTTAAAAAAAAACGAATCACTCTCAACATGAACGGCCTAAACTTGCACAAAACAGCACAGGGCTGCAGATTGGATAAAAAGATAGGACACATCCATACGTTGTCTATAAGAGACTCATTCTGAACCTAAAGATACATCCAGACTGGAAGTGAAGGGATGGAGAACCATCTTTCATGCCAACGGACCGTAAAGAAAGCTTTACAGGTAGCAATTCTCATATCAGACAAATTAGATTTTAAGCCAAAGACTGTAGTCAGAGAAACAGAAGGACACTATATCATTCTTTTTAAAAAAATAATTTTTTAATTTTTTTATAAACATATAATGTATTATTAGCCCCAGTGGTACAGGTCTGTGAATCGCCAGGTTTACACACTTCACAGCACTCACCATAGCACATACTGTCCCCAATGTACATAACCCCACCACCCTCTCCTTACCCCCCTCCCCCCGCCGCCGGCAACCCTCAGTTTGTTTTGTGAGATTAAGAGTCTCTTATGGTTTGTCTCCCTCCCGATCCCATCTTGTTTCATTTATTCTTTTCCTACGCCCTAAGCCCCCCACGTTGCATCTTCACTTCCTCATATCAGGGAGATCATATGATAGTTGTCTTTCTCTGATTGACTTATTTCGCTAAGCATAATACCCTCTAGTTCCATCCACATCGTTGCAAATGGCAAGATTTCATTTCTTTTGATGGCTGCATGTATTCCATTGTATATATATACCACATCTTCTTTATCCATTCATCTGTTGATGGACATCTAGGTTCTTTCCATGGTTTGGCTGTTGTGGACATTGCTGCTATAAATATTTGGGTGCACGTGCCCCTTCGGATCACTACGTTTGTATCTTTAGGGTAAATACCCAGTAGTGCAATTGCTGGGTCGTAGGATAGCTCTATTTTCAAATTTTTGAGGAACTTCCATGCTGTTTTCCAGAGTGGTTGCACCAGCTTGCACTCCCACCAACAGTGTAGGAGGGTTCCCCTTTCTCTGCATCCTCGCCAGCATCTGTCATTTCCTGACTTGTTCATTTTAGCCATTCTGACTGGTGTGAGGTGGTATCTCATTGTGGTTTGATTTGTATTTCCCTGATGCCGAGTGATGTGGAGCACTTTTTCATGTGTCTGATGGCCATCTGGATGTCATCTTTGCTGAAATGTCTGAAGGTTCTATCCAACAAGAAGATCTAATGGTTGTAAATATCTTTGTCCCCAAGTTGGGAGCAGCCAACTATATAACCCAACTATTAATCAAAATAAAGAGACATATTGACAAGAACACGGTAACAGCGGACCTTAACACTCCACTCTCAGCAATATACAGATCATCTAAGTAGAAAATCAACAAAGAAACAAGAGCTCTGCATGACACATTGGACCAGATGGACCTCGTTGTTATATCCAGAACATTCCTCCTTAAAACCACAGAATACCCATTCTTCTTGGCACAGGTGGAACTTTCTCCAGAACAGACCACATACTGGGTCACAAATCAGGTCTCACCTGATACTAAAAGACTGAGATTATTCCCTGCCTATTCTCAGACCACAATGCTTTGAAATTGGAACTCAATCACAAGAAGAGGTTTGGAAGAATTCCAAACACTTGGAAGCTAAAGACCATCCTGCTCAAGAATGTTTGAGTCAACCAGGAAATCAAAGAAGAACTTAAACAACTTGTGGAATCCAATGAGAATGAAAACACATCGGTCCAAAACCTATGGGATATGGCAAAGGTGGTCCTAAGGGGGAAATACATAGCCATCCAAGCCTCACTCAAAAAAAAAAAAAAAAACACACAGAAAAATCCCGAATACACAAACTCTCTTACACCTTAAAGAACTGGAGGATCAACAACAAATTAAGCCTAACCCACAGACGAGAAGGGAAATAATTAAGATTAGAGCAGGGATCAATGAGTTAGAAACCAGAAATACAGTAGAGCAGATCAACAAAACTAGAAGTTTGTTCTTTAAAAGAATTAATAAGATGGATAAACCACTGGTCAGACTTATTCAGAGGAAAAGAGAAAGGACCCAAACTAATAGAATTATGAATGAAAGGGGAGAGATCACGACTAACACCAAGGAAATAGAAACAATCATCAGAAATTGTCATCAACAGCTGTATGCCAATAAGTTAAGCAACCTGGAAGAAATGGATGAATTCCTGGAAACCTGTAAATTTCCAAGACTGAAACAGGAAGAAACTGACAACTTGAATAGACCAGTACCTAGTAATGAGATTGAACAATGATCAAAAACCTCCCAAAAAACAAGAGTCCGGGACCTGATGGATTCCTTGGGGAATGCTACCAAACATTCAAAGAAGAAATAATACCTATTCTCCTGAAGCTGTTTCAAAAAATAGGAACAGAAGAAAAACTTCCAGACTCATTCTATGAGGGCAGCATTCCCTTGATCCCCAAACCAAGCAAAGACCCCCACCAAAAGAGAGAATTTGAGACCAATATCCCTGATGAATACAGATGCCAAAATTCTCAACAAGATCCTAGCTAATAGGATCCAACAGTACATTAAAAAGATTATCCACCATGACCAGGTAGGATTTATCCCTGGGATGCAAAGGTGGTTCAGCATTCACAAATCAATCAATGTGATAGAACACATTAATAAGAGGAGAGACAGGAACTATATGATCCTCTCAACTGATGCAGAAAAAGCATCTGACAAAATACAGCATCCTTTCCTGATTAAAACTCTTGAGAGTACAGGGATAGAGAGAACAGTCCTCGATTTCATAAAATCCATCTATGAAAAGCCCACAGCGAATGTCATTCTCAGAGGGGGAAAGCTAAGAACCTTTCCTTTAGGATCAGGGACACGACAAGGATGCCCACTCCCGCTACTGTTTTTCAACTTAGTGCTAGGAGTCCTAACAACAGCAATCAGACAACAAGAAGGAATAAAAGTTATTCAAACTGGCAAAGAAGAAGTCAAACTCTCTCTCTTCGCAGATGGCATGATACTTTATGTGGAAAACCCAAAAGACTCCACCCCAAAATTAGTAGAACTCATACAGCAGTTCAGTAATGTGTCAGGATACAAAATCAGTGCACAGAAATCAGTTGCTTTCTTATTCACTAACAATTAAACTGTAGAAAGAGAAATTAGAGAATCGATCCCATTTACAATAGGACCAAAAACATAGGAGACCTTTGAATAAATCTAGCCAAAGAGGTAAAGGATCTATGCTCTAGGAACTACAGAACACTCAGGAAAGAAACTGAAGAAGACACAATGAGATGGAAAAACATTCCATGCTCATGGATCAGAAAAATAAACATTATTAAAACGTCTACACTGCTCAGAGCAATCTATAGTTGGACCACCATCCCGATCAAAATACCAAAGGCATTTTTCAAAGTGCTGGAACAGACAATCCTAAAATTTGTATGGAACCAGAAAAGACCCAGAATTGCCAAGGAAATGTTGACAAAGAAAAAGAAAAGCTGGGGGCATCGTGTTGCCTCATTTCAAGCTATATTACGAAGCTGTGATCACCAAGACAGCATGGTACCAGCACAAAAACAGACACATAGACCAATAGAACAGAATAGAGAGTCCAGATACGGACCCACAACTCTATGGTCAAATAATCTTCGATGAAGCAGGAAAAAGTATCCAATGCAAAAAAGACAGTCTCTTCAATAAATGCTGCTGGGAAAATTGGACCGCTATTTGATTGGACCGCTATATAATGAAACTCAACCATTCTCTTACACCATACACAAAGATATACCCTAAATGGATGAAAGACCTCAATGTGAGACAGGAACCCATCAAAATCCTAGAGGAGACCATAGGCAATAACCTCTTTGACATCGGCCACAGCAACTTCTTTCAAGACATGTCTCCAAAGGCAAGGGAAACAAAAGCAAAAATGAACTTTTGGGGCTTCGTCAAGTTAAAAAGCTTCTGCACAGCAAAGGAAACAGTCAACAAGACAAAGAGGCAACCCACGGAATGGGAGAAGATATTTGCAAATGACGCTACAGAAAAAGGGCTGATATCCAAGATCTATAAAGAACTTCTCAAATCAACACCCAAAAAACAAATAATCAAGTCAAAAAATGGGCAGAAGACATGAACAGACACTTCTCCAAGGAAGACATATAAATGGCTAACAGACACATGAAAACATGTTCATCATCAGTCACAAGGGAGATTCAAATCAAAACCACATTGAGATACCACGTTACACCAGTTAGAATGGCCGAAATTGGCAAGGCAAAAAACAACAAATGTTGGAGAGGATGTGAAGAAAGTAGAACCCTCTTACGCTGTTGGTGGGAAGGCAAGTTGGTACAGCCACTTTGGAAAACAGTGTGGAGGTTACTCAAAAAATTAAAAATAGAGCTACCCTATGACCCTGCAATTACACTAATGGGTATTCACCCCAAAGATACAGATGTAGTGAAAAGAAGGGCCATATGCACCCCAATGTTCATAGCAGCCATGTCCACAATAGCTCAAATGTGGATAGAGCCGAGATGCCCTTCAACAGATGAATGGATAAAGAAGATGTGGTCCATATAGAAAATGCAATATTACCTAGTCATCAGAAAAGTTGAATACCCCCCTTTTGAATACCCCTTTTTCAACATGGATGGAACTGAAGGGGATTATGCTTAGTGAAATAAGTTAAGCAGAGAAAGTCAATTATCTCAGGGTTTCACTTTTAAAGGAATAACATGGGGGGCATTAGGAGAAGAAGGGGAAAATGAAGGTTGGGGGGAATCAGAGGGGCAGACAAACCATGAGAGAATATGGACTCCAAGAAACAAACTGAGGTTTTCAGAGGGGAGGGTGCTGAGTGGATCAGTTGGCCCAATGACAGGTATTGAGGAGAGCTCATATTGCATGGAGCACTGGTTATTATACACAAGCAATGAATCATGGAATATTACATTAAAAACTAATGGTGTGTTATATGGTGACTAACCTAATATAATAATAATTTTTAAAAAGGAAGTGGTATATTCCATCTCCAAATTCAAAAGACCCTGTTGGTGCCAACACATGGCCTTTCATTGGCAAAGGACTAAGCATGCACAGAGTGGGGGATAACCTGTTTGCTTTTTTTTCGTGGTTGCTCAGCCTTGAGTCTGCACAATGTGCCGGTGGGGTATTATATTTCTGGGATAATGGGCATTGGTCAGAGTACAGCAAGCCGGTAATCCAGAGGAGGGAGCAGATCAAAGTCGTGTCATCTCCTTTAAGATTTGCAGGTTTGAATCCCAGCTGGACCAGAGATAAATGCAGGAGAGCTGGGTGCAGGGTGCACTGAAAGCCCTCACATTTCTGTGAGTGCTTCCTGAACAGCCGGTGGTGGGATATCCCCTGTCCAGGGAGGAGAGAGTGGGGTGTCACTATTTGCACTCCATGTTGACACCATCAATGAGCAACAGAGTATCCTCCACTGGAGGTGGAAGCCATTTACATTCCCCCGCCCCCCCAAATCCTGTGCTTGGCATGTTTTCATTTTTGTTGTTTTGTTTTGTTCTGGGTTTTTTGTTTGTTTGTTTTTGTTTGTTTGTTTTTTACTGGGTTGTGTTTAACCATGAGCCAGCAAAGGTAGCATCTCCGCAGAAAAGCAAAACAGTCAGTGTGCCCTTGCAGCGACTCTACTGATTATTCTGTACTTCAAATCATCCCTTTCAGTTCTGGTAGAAATAGTACCAGGGTGTATTTTTTTCTTCTTTTTTCTTTCTTCCCCTCACCCTCTCTCCTTTAGAATCAGGCTTACAGTTTTCATTAGTCTTTTTCATTTCCTTTTCTTTCTCTCTCCCAGTCTCTTTCTTTTTTGGATCAGATTTCTTTTTTTCTTAATGCCCCCCCACCCCCACCCATCCCATTTTTTTTTTCTTTGGTATCAGGCTTATAGTTTCTTTTTACTGTCTCTTTGGCTTTTGGGGTTCCTTTTTCTCTTCCTTTTGGAGCAGGGCTTTTTCTGGTTTTTTTGTTTGTTTGTTTGTTTGTTTAATTTTTTTTTTCCCTGGGCATTTTTCAACAAACAAATCATAGCACACCTAGATAAGAGTCAAAGCACTCCCTACTGGAAGCAAGGAGGAACTCTACAGAGCACTAACCAGTGGGAAAGAGCAGCCAAATTGCAACAGCAGTGTGCATAGAGCATACACCAGAAACACTTCCTGAGTGCTAGGCCCTGAACAGTGTGTGACCTCTTTCAATGTAGTATTATTCTGAGGTGCAAGAAACATAACAACCTTTCATAACACACAAAATATAGAAACATAGCCAAGATGTCAGGATGGAGAATTTCTCCCCAAAGGAAAGGTCAGGAAGATATCACAGACATGGACTTTCTTAAAGCAAATATAAGCAATATAGCTGAAAAATAATTTAGATCAACACCAATAAGACTACTACCTGGCTTTAAAAGAAATCATAGAAGACACCAGGGAAACCCTTGTTGCAGAGATAAAAGGCCTAAGAACTAGTCAGGCTAAAATGAAAAATGATATAACTGACTTGCAATACAGGATGTAATTACTATGAGGGTTGAAGAAGCAGAAAAGTTAGGTGATATAGAAAGTAAA